>VDFB02188255.1:0-21477 GCA_007258455.2 Sequoia sempervirens | reverse complement strand
TCTTTTAAATCTTGAAAAATGATAGGTGAAACTTAGTGAAATTACTTTATATTTATAGGTATGTATCCTTAATTTCTTGAAATTCAATTATCACAAGTCGACATTGAATTATGGATTTGAAAATATTAAAAAAACCGCAAAAAACATAATTTAAATTTAGTTCATAAGGTTTAGGGAGGACCCATTCACCCATGGGTGAATGGGTCGCAGGTCCATAAACCTGGGACACACATTGTCAATGTAAAGTTTTATGTTTAGGCATTGATTATTGTTAGGTTTCCCCTTTGAAAAATGTAATCTAATAGGCTTGTAAATGAATTAAAGGGCTAATTAAGGCATAAATAATCTCAATTTAATTAAGAGGGCCCAAATAAGTGTGTAAATATAAATGAGTACATTTAACAACACTAAATTAAGACATTATTAAGTCCAATTTAAGTAAGGAGGGCCCAAAAAAGTGAGAAAATGTAAAGGGTTACATTTCTCTACACTACATTGAGCCCCCACTTTAGTGAGAGAATGAACCTACATCAAAATCACACTAAAATAGACAATCAAGAGAGGTCTATTTGTAAAATTGTTAGAAAGATAAGATGAAAAATATAAAGGAAGGTGATCAAGCCTCCAATATCTAAGATCTCATGGAAAAACCAACAAAGGAACAAGGAGAGACATGCCTATGTTAAGAATATATATGTATGCAGCCATGACAAGATACTCAATCATACATCAAAAATTCAAAGAAAGAGAAAAAAAGAGAAAAAAAGGGAGGATCAAGCCTCGATTATCTAATGAAATTTGGAACACGCCTCATCTATTTGTCCAAAAATGTTTATAAGTGGAACCCACTGTCCACTATGCAAACAACAATGCATGCTCACACGGGCCAGTGAAACTCTCTTGTCCACTAGGTGAGCCCCAAATGGTGTCAAATGAGAGAATCTTATTAGGCTCCCATACCATACCAAATTTATACCTCTAATAACTTTAATAAGGTACCAAAAAATACAAACTTCAAGCTCAATAAGGCTTAGAAAACTATGTTATCCTAAACACTTATGAAAAAATAGGGAACCACATGCAAGGAAAGTATGTTATGCTTGGTGGCCATGAAAAAGGGTTGTAACTTTGAGCTTCACAAGGTTAGCAAGCTGCATTATGCTAAACACTTCTAAAAAAAATTCAAATAGGATAAGAAATATTCAAAGGGGTTTTTCTTAGTTCATGTAAGGTCTCCTCTTAGGGAACATCATGCCTAATGTCTCCAAGAGAGGAAAAGTCTAGGATAAAAGATTCACAACTTAGGGAATGCAATGCGTAGCATCGCCACTAAGAGAAAAGTTGTATGCCAAGAAAGGTCACACTCTTGGAGGACATAAAACCCAATGAAGCCACCAAGAAGAAGACACATCGCAAGAAGTATGAAGACCACATAATGAAACATAAGGAATAGTCTAAGATCAAAAAATGATAATGCCAATGTATGCCCCCACTTTAAAGAAATTGCTGACACCATGCTATGAGCAATTAATTTAATGTAGAAAATAATTAATACTAACAATAAAGAGGACATGAGAGCTTATTTGGAAAGCCCTATGCCAGGTCGTATGTTTCCAAATGAAGCTATGTCATGAAAAAGGGGTTTCCCCCAAAATGAAATCCCAAACACATAAAAGATCCATGGATTCGGGGTCAGTATATGTATTTGCTACAATGATATTATAGAGCCCAGAAAAAGTCATCATCCCCCAAATAATTCATGGAATGGGAAGAATGCCACATAGAGAGTGAAAAAAAATAAAATTCCTTTTGGGTCAACATGGAAGAGACCTAAATGTTTTGATGCCTTGTGTCATCCCCAAAAGGAAAACACAAGAAAAAATAAAATATAAAGGTTTACGACATATAGAAAAATGAAGGTAAAAATATAGGAATGAACATGAAGATACATCAAATAGAACGATATGGGGGATCACACATACAATCACATAAATAAAATGCAAAAGAAATAAATAAAAGACTAGTAAGGCACATGTGAGTCAACCTATAATAGCTTGTCCACATCCCAATCTTGTTCATCATATGTGGAAGGTGGACAACTAGCCAAAGGAACAACATCAAGTGCCAAACTAGGACAATCACCAAGCCTGGTGAAACACTCTTTGTAGGAGGATCATCATGATTGTTATCATTTAAGCCCATATAAGAGGAAAACAATAGATTTAACTCATTATGAACTTGTTCATCGATCTTTGCAATTTCATTATCATCATCCAAGTTAATCACAATAGTGGGTCTAATGATAATATCCATAAGAGGTGCTTGTTCTTGTTCTGTTCAAGGTTTAGGATTTTCTTGTTTCGGTGAAGGAGAAGAATCGTCGTGCATTGCTTGAGGTAAGTTTGGATTTTTATTTTCTATGTTGTTCTTTTCTTCTTTTTCTTGTAACAAATGAGCAATAGCACGATGTCTAGACGCCTATGCTCTCTAGCATTTTGATTCCTTTTCATTCAATTTTCAAGTTGTGATTGTGTAGGAGTGGGTTTATCAACCATAGGTTTCTTTTCTTCCCTTAAGGGAGGAAAAAAAGGAACCATGGGAGGTTGTTCAACTATTTTCTCTTTAGCTTTGTAAGGTTGTTTGATTTTAGGAGGCACAATGAGACTTATTTGGTTATCTCGTGGCCTCTTGTAAGAAATGGGTGGAGGATTTGCTATGTTTTGGTCTTGATTACTTGGAAGGACTTTTGGTTCAATCATTGTTTTGTTAAGGATAGGAAACTCAATCGTGGGTTGAGGCATATTTGTAAGGGACAATTCTGCTATGCATTTTTCCTTAAAATTTTGATAGGATTTGAAAAGAAGTCCTCATGAGGCCTAATAGGTTCCATAGGTTCAGGAAAAAATAAATCCAATGAGAAATTCCCATGGGAAGACATAAGATTAAAGCCAAGATGATGCATAGTAAATATCACATTTCTAAATGAAAACTTTAAGCATTTATACAAAACCGACGGGATGAAATTCATGGAGTGAAGCCATGGATAGCCTAACTTCACATGAAATTAGTTTGACTTCAAGATGATGGAAAATGAGACATGTAATGTTTTTGGTCTATCTTTCAAAGGAAGAGTTATTGATCCTATCATAGGAAAAGCAAAACCATTATGTGTTTTGATCCATGCTTTTAGTTTTTCATAAGTATCTTGATAGAGCTCATGCACAAATAAGAATTCTTCAGTGATCACATTCTCTACAGAAATGAGATCAATTAATATCCCATTAGTAGGCTTGTCATTGATTCTTCTAGCTATGTAAAGAGAACCATCAAGTGCATGTTTAATTATGTCATGTTGTGAGAAAGAAATTTCAAGTGACATTTTAGTTAGGCCATTACAAGTTGAACTTCTATGAGTTCAATCATGTTGTATAATTTCTTCATGTTTTCATCATTAGTATCAACATTCATCACATCATTCTTTGTTTCAATAGCTTTGAAAAAGGAAATGTTATGATTTGGAATAGGACTAGTAAAGATTTACATTTTTTTATTAGGAGGGGCTACATACTTATTACCTTGATCATTAACACCACTAATTTTAATATGAATAGAATCAATAAGGTCTTGCACAAATGTTTAAGATGCTTGCAATATTCTACATCATGTCCATTTTGTTAGTGAAAATGGCAATAGGAATTTGGTCCATAGTTAGAAGGTAGAGGCTTAGTAGGATCAGGAGCTCTAACAAGAGCTAAGGAAATTAAGGAAATTAAGTTCTTGTTTAAGAGCTACAACATGATATTATGAAGGGTGTTAGGTAGAGGTGTGAATTATCTATTTCTATCCATGAATATGTATGGATTTTTTGTCTTTATAGCATCCACTTGGTTATCAACATGTTGAGTTGGTTGAGGGGGATTAAGTTGTAAATATCCCTTTTTTTTTTCTTGAATGGTTGATAGTTGTTATGAGATGTGGATTCAGATTTCTCAAGACAGTTAGAGGGAGTTTTCACTTCACGAGTACTACGAAAATTTTGGTAATAACGAAGGGTATTACACAACTGTGTGAAGGAGGGAAACTTCAACATCTCAAGCTTAGTTTGGAATTTGTTTTGCAAATTGAAAATGAACATTCTTTGAAGGTCATCATCAAGAATCTTAATGTTTATTTGTGAGTAAAGAATATGGTATCGTGTTATGAAATTAGTGAATTTTTCATCATCCTTTTATTTGCGTGTCATTAAATCAGCCAAGGTCATCTTATGACCCATATATGTGTATACAAATATTTTACCTTCCTAATGCTTTCTTGCACTTCTAAGGTCTTTCACCTAAAAGGAAAAAGATAGGCCAAAATGGGCAATTTCTACACTGAAAGTCAATGCAAGGATGAATGGAATATTGATAAATGCAAGAAATTGATAAATGAAATGAATTATTAATGAAAAACCTAAGAAATGCAAGTTGTTTGAAAACACAGTGATGTATTCAAAAACACCTAAATATGCAAGTAAACAATAACATAAATGAGCAGGACTGGAGAGGTGCACCTAGAAACTGAATTGTGATGTAGAGAGGCTCTAGAATCCTATAGATTTTGTTGTTGAAGCCAACTGGGACACTTACGCCAAGATGGGAAACTTAGTCCCGTTTCAGGGAGATTATGCCATAACAAGTTTCTACCAAATGGGTATCTGAAAATGTTGAAAACACTTTTCAGGCTTGGCAGTGGTACTAATTCACCACATATGGTGACTTAGCCCACCTGGGAATCTCAAGAAATTTGGTGTAGGAATCTATAGCTTTCGGTCTGCACTTCTCTTCTTGACAGGTGTTTGGTTTTGATTCTGCAGAAATTGAGCTGAAAGAGGTCTCCAAGCTTCAATTAGGGCTTTTTTGACTTGAATGAATTTGATGGATTTTTGAACAATTTTTAACACTTTCCTCTTTGAAAAATTTTCCTACAAGACCTACAAAACACACATGCAAAGAGGGGAAAAAGGGTTCAGGGTTAGAGAATAGGGGTTTTCCTTGGTCAAACCTAAATTTGGTAATCAAACCCTTGAAAATGAAATGAAATAAGTAGAGAATGATGAATGAACAACATGCAATGCTACAACTCACCAAATCCTTGATGTTGAAATCTGAAGATATGCAAGAAGATGCTCCAATTGATGCTTGATAATGTTTAGAATGCTTAAGAATGATTAAGTGAATGCACTAAATAAATTAGGAAATTAGAATATTGTAGGAGATGAAAAATGAGGGAAAAATCCTTTATTTATACTTGATTTTACTAAATTTCTCGAAAAATAACACATCACAGGCCGACCTTAAGGCTAAGAGAATAAAATCCTGCCAAAATATTAAAATAATTTTGATTTTTGTGCCCAGTGGGACTAAGTCACCCCAGGTGGTGACTTGGTCCCACCAAGGCAATTTTACTAGGTGTCGAGAATTAAAGTGTATTTAATGAGGTTTAACGGGATTATTCTCTAAAACACACTTAAGTAAGGAACAAAAGAGCATTAAGGGGTCACTTAAACATAAGAAAGGGTTGAATTAGTCATGAAAATCCTAGAGAAGCGTGAGAGCTTGTTACAACTCTTTGAAATAAGACTTGGTAAGTGATAAAAAGAGGGTATTTAAGTGAATTATAATGAAAGGGTCCTAGAAAAGTGTGAAAGTGGGTTACAACACTTCACAACACTTTTACAAGACATCCTAAAATTTTTAATGATTCACAAGGGTCCAAGACCTAATGTGAATGTGTTGACCACATTACAACATTAAATCTAGGAAAAATCAAGCCAAAATCCACTATGAGGGCCTAAACATGAGAAAAAGTAGAAGGGTTACTTTTTTTGTGTCCACAATTAGCCCCCACTTTAGTGAGAGGACATGAAATTGCTTCAAAATCACACTAAAGTAGCCAGACATGCAATCAAGAGGGGTTTCAATGAACTTATGCTTAGCAAGATGAGACAACAATGATCAAGAGGGATGATCAAGCCCCTAGGATGAAGATCCCATGGCAAACTAAACATGAGCACAAGAAACACAAGTGAGAATGATGTAAATGAAGTGGGAGAAGGGAAGAGTTGGATCAAGCTTCAATCATTTGTACAACCCATTGTGGATTAGATCTAGGTTGTTTGTCAAGAAAGAAAATTAATACTCACTCTAAGGTGATGGAACTCATGGCTATCCACTGGGTGAGAAGGCCAAAATGGTGAGAAACATACACTCATGACTGGTATGCACTCTCACACATGTAGGTGGCTATGGGGAAAAGTCATGCCTTGGAATGGGCTTCCCACTCAACCATACAAAGGTTGTACCTCCTGATAACTTTAATAAGGCACCACAAAAGGAAATGAAAATTTGAGCTTCATGAGACAAGAAAAACTTCGTATGCTTGGAACTCATGAACAAACACGATGACACCATAGGAACGCAAGCTGTGTTATGCAAGGTGGCCATATAAAAAATGAAAAATGCAACATGCAAAGGATTTTCAAAGGATTCTTTCTTAGTTCATGCGAAGTCTTTAACTTAGGGAACATTGTGTCTAATGTCTCCAAGAGAGGACCAATAAAAGGATAGAAAATTCACAACTTAGGGGATGCAGTGTGTTGCATCAAGCCACTAAGAGGAATGTAAATGATAAGATAGATCATGCTCATGAAGGACATCACACCCAATGCCATCCACAAAGTGAAAAAATGCATTGTATGGAGTAACAAGGCTGCACTAAGAAAAAGAAAAATTCAAAATGAATAATGCCAATGTATTCCCCCACTTTTAAGGAATTGCTACACACCTAACTGTGAGAAATTACTTTAAAGTAGCAAATGAAAAATGTAAAAATAAGAAAGAAGACATGAGATCCAACTTGGAAAGCCCCTATGCCAAGTCATACATTTCTGAGTAAGGCTAGGTCATGTGAAGAAAAGGGAAAAAGAAAGAGGGGTTTCCCCCAAAATGAAAACACTAAACACATAAGGCATCTACAGATTTGGGGTCCGTATGTTCTTTTCTGCAATGTTTTGTAAAGAGCTCAGAACTGTCATCATTCCCTAAATACATAGAACTAGAAAAATGACACAAAGAGAGTGAAAACAAAGAAAATGAAAGATCCGTTTGGGTCAACATTAAAGAGACATAGAGAAGAATGAAGGTAAAAATAGAGGAATGTCATAAAAAGAGAGAGAACATCATGGGGGAACATGTTACATAGATACAAACACACAAAATAAAAAGAAAAATTCAAGTCAACCGTCGAGCAATTCATCCGCCTCCCAATCATGTTGGGAAATTAGACAAAGGGACAAGTGCAAGTTCCAAACTAGGGGAAGCACCAAGTTCTACACTCTTTCTAGGAGATTTATTATTTAAGCTCATGAAAGAGGAAAATAATGTATTCAAATCATTATGCACCTCTTCATCTATTTTAGTGATCTCATCATCATCATCATCTAGATTAACCACAATAGAAGGACATATGATAATGTCCAATGAAAGGTGTACTATAGGTTGTGGTTGTTGTATTGGATAATTTTGCTATGATTGGGGAGGAGGGTCATCATGCATTGCTTCTGTCAAGTACAAAATTTGATTTTCTTTATTTTCTTTGTCTTGTAACTTGCGAGAAAGGGCACAAAATCTACACCTACGCTCCTCAGCTCCTTTATTTTGTTTGGTTTTATTGTCAAGTTGTGTTTGTGAAAGAGCGGGTTGATCAACCATAGGTTGCTCTTCTTCCCTAAGGGGAGGAACGAAAGGAACCATGGAAGGTTTTTCATCCACTTTCTCCTTTGCTTTATAAACTTTTTTTATACGAGGAGGCATGACGAAGTTGTTATCATTATCTCGTGGTTGTTTGTACGATGTGGGGGAAGTTTTGGGTGTGGGTTGAGTTTGATGGGTTGTTTCATGTTCGGGTTGAAACATTGTTTCATCTAGATAGAAGTGTCAGAAGTGGATGGGGACATGTTGTGGATAGAAATTTTTTCAATTTTCTTGGCTTTAAATTTTTGGTAAGCAATGAAAAAGAAGTCTTTGCAAGGCGTTATAGGTTCCATGGGCTTGGGCCAAAAGGCTTCTAAGGAGAATTTTCCTTTAGAAGACAAACAGATAAAGCCACTATGGTGAACAGTGAATAGGTCATTCTCAACTGGAAACTTTAAACATTTGTGTATGACCAAAGGGACAACTTTCATTGAGTGAAGCCATAGATGACCTAGCCATAAACAAAACTAGTCTAATTGCGGGATGATGGTGAATGTAACATCCACTATTTTAGGTCCTATCTATAATGGAAGGATGATCGATCCTATTGTATGACAAGGAAAACCATTGTGTGTTTTGATCCATGCTATTAGTTTATCATAATCATCTTGATAAAGATCATGTAATACCAAAAATTCCTCAGTGATCACATTCTCTCCATAGGTGGGATCTATGAGTATCCCATTGGTGGGCTTATCATAAATACGACCGGCTATGTAAATAGGACCATCGGGGAGATTTTGAAGTATGTCCTTAGAGGAGAAAGTAATATCAAGAGATTTCTTAGGTTGGCCCTTATGGGGGATAATGTCTATAGTACCTACCATTTCATCCATAAGATTAATAGTGGTAATATTTGGAATAGGATCAGGATATTCAACATCTGTATGAACATTCATCACATCTTTCTTTGGAGTTTCACTAGCTTTGACAAATGAAATATTATGTTTAGGCATGGGATTAGTGAAAATTTGCAAATTTTTATTGGGAGGGGCAATAGACTTATTTCCTTGATCAGTGACACTTGCAATGGATAGATGACTGAAATCAATGAGGTCTTGTACTAGGTGTTTAAGACACACTTTTATGTGTCATGTCCATCTTGTCTATGATAATGACAATAAGCGTTTGATTTAAAGTTTGGAGGTAGAGACTTAGTGGGATTGGGTGCTTTAACGATAGGTAAGGTAATCATTTGTTGTTGCAAAAGTTGGGACATTATGTTATGAAGAGTGTCTGGTAAAGGTGTGAACTATCATTTCAGGTCTCCATAACTATAAGGTATCACAAATTTAACAACTGCTACTTGGTTGTTGATGGGTTGAGTTGGTTGTTGAGGGGGGTTAAACTGTAAGAACCCTTTTTTTTTCTTTCTAAATGGTTGTGAATTGTTTGGATTGGCATGTTCAAACTTCTCATCTCAGCTAGAAGTGGACTTGGCATCACGACTACTAACCAAATTGTGATAATCACAAAGGGCGGTACACAAGTGCATAAAGGAGGGAAATTTCATCATTGTGAGTTTTTCTAGAAGTTTAGTTTGCAAGTTTTCTATAAACATATTTTGAAGATGTGGATCAAGAATCTTGACATTGATTTGAGAGTAAAGTAATTGGCATCATGAGATAAAATTAGTTATCTTTTCTTCTTCATGTTGTTTACATCTCATCAAATAGGCAAAGGTCTTCTTTGGAGTCATATGCACTTGGAAATGATTTATAAATGAAGAAACTAGTTCATTGAATGAAAAAATTGAATTGTTCAGTAAGAATGAAAATCATTCCAAGGCAGTATCTTTTAAAGTCCTAGGAAATAGTTTTGCTAATAGTTTATCGTCAAGGAAAAAGTCACTACATAAGGTTGTGTAAGTATTAACATGGTTAGAAGGATCTCCCTTCCATCCATATTTCTCAAATCTAGGCATCTCTATTCCTTGTGGCGTCAGTGTTCATAATATTTCCAAAGATAGTGGGCTGCTTCGAACATAATAGGTGGGTGGTCCATTCTGGTTTTGGTCTATGGTCCAGGATATTTGTTTTTGCATGGAGGAGATGGTTTGGAATAGTTGTGTTATGAGAAGGTTAGTGTAAGTGGTATGAGGTGGAAGGGAAAGTGGTGATGAAGTGTATGTAGTGGTAGGGAAAGTGAAGGGGATACTTATAGATGGCATGGTGGAAGAGGATAGAACATGTGATGCCACATATAAGAAGTAGGAATGTTAGTAGGAATAGTCGAGGAAGGAATCACATTACTATCATGTTGCATTGTGGTTGTGACTTGACTAGTGGTATAGGTAGGTATGGATGCTACTGTTGAAGGGGGAGGAGTGTAAGTTCCTCCTTGGCTAACCATAGTGTTTTCCAGTTGAGATGTACTAGAGGTTGAAGGAACATGTTTATGGTATATCTCAACAATTTATTTCATAATGTCTAGGCCTTCATCACTTTCAAGCATGCGATGGATGTTCTCTATAGCACGAATGGTAGTGGTTGAATTGTTTTCAAGACACACTTGAAGTTGCAGATGTGTTAAGTCCTCATAAATGTTAATGATTTTGTCTTGTGGAAAGTGATAGTTATGTGTGTCAATTTGCATGTTATTGGAAGGAAAAGAGTTGCTAAAGGTAGGATCCATGCCTAGTGTACTAGTTGCAATACTAGGAGTGGAAGCTTTAGACAACCCAAGATCCACAATGAGTGTATTATCATGGGATAACATGAGTTTTGAACTTCTTCTCACTAAGGTATTAGCAATAGGAAACCAAACACTCATGCAAAGGTTTCTAAATGTGGGTGAATTCAAATGCAATGTAAACTAAGAGCAATAAAATGCTAATAACTAAAATTTTGGAAATTATAATAGAGAAATGCAGAAAATGCTTTGAAAATGACAAAAATTTCTGTGTAGAATGTGCAGGAGGACTAAGTTACCCAGTGTGGTGAATTAGTACCGATTGTGATTTTCTTGAGATTTTTCAAAAAAAATAAATTGGATTTAATGTTTTTTAGGTTTTTAGATGTAGATACAATATGAATATGCATAATTTTTGGAATTTTTAATGAAATGTAATGCAAACATGTAAGCTATATGAGCTTTTCACTAATTTAATTTTTAAAACCCTAGGATGCAAATTGAACAGTGCAAAACCTAATGCAATGTTGATGCAAGTTATTCCTAGGATGTGAATGCACTTGAAATCAAAAGTAAAATGTTCAAAACTTAGGTTCACCAAAATGTATACAAAGATTTTGGCTTCCTAATGCTTTCTTACAATTCTAGGGTTTTTCACTTAAAAGGAGAAAAATGGACCAAAATGGGCAATGTCTACACTCAAAGTCAATGCAAGGATGAATGGAATATGCCTAAATGCAATTTATAAATGCAAGAAGCTGATAACTAAAATGAATTATTAATGCAAAACCTAAGAAATACAAGTTTTTTGAAAACATAGTGATGTATGCAAAAACACCTAAATATGCAAGTAAAAAATAATAGAAACGAACATGACTGGATAAGTGCACCTGAAAACTGAAATGTGATGTAGAGAGGCTCTAGAATCTTGCAAATTTTGTTGTTGAAGCCCACTGGGACACTTACACCAAGCTGGGCGACTTAGTCCTATTTCAGGGAGATTATGCCAGAACAGGTTTCTGCCAAATGGGTATCCAAAAATGCTGAAAAACACTTTTCAAGCTTGGCAGTGGGACTAATTTTCCACAGATGGTGACTTATTCCACTTGGGAATCTCAAGAAATTTGGGGTAGGAATCTGTAGCTTTTGGTCTACATTTTTCTTCTTGACAAGTGTCTGGTTCTGATTCTACAAAAATCAGGGTGAAAGAGGTCTCCAAGCTTCAATTAGGGATTTGTTGACTTGAATGACTTTGATAGATTATTGACCACTTTTTAACACTTTCCTCTTTGAAAAATCTACATAAAAGACCTACAAAACACACATGCAAAGAGGGGAGAAAGGGTTAAGGGTTAGAGAATAGGGGTTTTCCTTTGTCAAACCAGAATTTGGCCATCAAACCATTGAAAATGAAATGAAATAAGTAGAGAATGATGAATGAACAACATGCAATGCTACAACTCACCAAATCCTTGATGTTGAAATCTGAAGATATGCAAGAAGATGCTCCAATGGATGTTTGTTAATGCTTAGAATGCCTGAGAATGATTAAGTAAATGCACTAAATAAATTAGGAAATTAGAAGATTGTAGGAGATGAAAAATGAGGGGAAAACCCTTTATTTATACTTATTTTACTAAATTTCCTGAAAATAACACATCACAAGCTGACCTAAAGGCTAAGAGAATAAAATCCCGCTAGAAAATGAAAATAATTTTTATTTTTGTGCCCAGTGGGACTAAGTCGCCCCACGTGGTGACTTGGTCCTACTAGGGAAATTTTACTAGGTGTTGGGAATTAAAGTGTTTTTAATGAGGTTTAACGAGATTATTCTTTGAGACACACTTAAGTAGGGCCGAAAAGTGCATTAAGGGGTCATTTAAACATAAGAAAGGGTTGAATTAGTGATGACAAGCCTAGAGAAGCGTGAGAGTTTGTTAAAACTCTCTATAACACTTTCAAATAAGACTTGGTAAGTGATAAAAAGAGGGTATTTAAGTGAATTATAATGAAAGGGTCCTAGAAAAGTGTCAAAGTGGGTTACAACACTTCACAACACTTTTACAAGATATCCTAGAATTCTTAATAATTCACAAGGGTCCAAGACCTAATGTGAATGTGTTGACCACATTACAACATTAAATCTAGGCAAAATCAAGCCAAAATCCACTAGGAGGGCCTAAACATGAGAAAAAGTAGAAGGGTTACTTTTTCTGTGTCCACAATATGTATTTGGAAATGAATGTAGAAAGAATAAATAAGTTCATTGAATGAATATATTGAGTTATTTGGTAAGGAGCAAAACCTTTCCAAAGCAATATCCTTCAAAGATATAGGGAAGAGTTTAGCCAAGTGTTTATCCTCAAGAATGAAATACTACTTAGGCCTATATATGCAAGAACATGGCTAACAAGATCTCCTTTCCCACCATATTTCTCAAATTTAAGGATCTCTATACCTTGTGGCACTTTTGTTCTCAATATCTCCAAGGATAAGGGATTTATTTTAACATATTGTGAAGGTTGGCCATTTTGATTTTGACTTAATGTAGAAATTTGTTATTGGAGGGATGAATTTTTTTGCAAGAGTGTGTTAAGGATAGGATTAATGGGAATGTTGTGAGATGGAGGTGTATATGTATGTGGAGGGAAAGTGACTTGTAAGTTTTTGAGGGGAGATGGATTAGGAGATATGATATTTGAATGCACAAAGCTAAAGGGAATCCTAGTGGAAATACCTAAGGAAGTGTTGACATTGCTAGTAGGTTGTATGGTTGTTGTAATATTTGAATTGGTGTATGTAGGAATAGAGGTTATGGTTGTGGAAGGAGGAATTAGATTTACACCTTGACAAGTTGAGTATACCCCAAAGTTTGAGCACAATTAACTAAGGTAGGGACATGTTTATTAATGACATGAGCTAAGTTACAAACAATTTCTACTCATTGTTCATTTTCAATTATTCTCCTCACGTTATCTATCATAGGGAACACATTAGGAGCATTGCAATCATAACTCACAAAATATTGAAATTTATCAAGTTCTTCATCCATTCTTCTAATGTTTTCAGGAGGGACAATAGTAATCATTGCATTAACATTAGTCACATTAGTTACACATAGGGAAGTCGTAGGAAATGAATTGTTAAGGGTATGATCCATAGTGGGTTTACTAGTGTCAACACTATGAGTGAAAGAGTTAGAGAACCCAAGATCTACAATAAATGATGTATCATGTGATGAAAAGTCTTGAAATTCATCTCACAATAGTATTGGCAATAGGATACCAAGTTGTGAAGCTCATACAAGTTTCACCAACCCAAGGTCCACCCAAAATGGATAAGAGGTAAAATGCAATGGAATAGCCTAGAATGTAAAGTGCAATGCAATAATAAAAAAAAAGATTTCAACAAGATAATTTTTTGATTATTCTATGCAAAAACCTAAAAAATGATGTCTTTTAGATGCAAATTTGAACTCAAACAATGCAGTGAATTTGGAAAATTATGCTTAATATGGTCAATTTTAGATAACATAAATTTAGAAAACTGAAACAACAAACTGACTAGAGAAATATAGAGAATACAAAAATAATGGTTTTAATGCCCAAAATTTCAAAAAATCCCTGAACAAGGACTCATTCGCCCATGGGAAAATGGGTATCACTTTAGGGTTTTTTTAAATTAATTTGCAAGTTTTTGAGATGATTTTTATGGTTTTAAGATTCTGGTTTCAGATAGTGAGTTACAATTTCAAATTTCTATAAAATGAGGTCTAAATGCAAGTGCAAAATAGTACAAAATGACAAACAAAAAGACCTAATCTGAGATGTAATTTTGATTCAATTTTGTAATGCAAATGAATGATGATGCAATGCTATGTAAACACTACAAAATGACTGATATTTTTGAATTTTCTAGATTTTAAAGAAAGAATAAATGAAAAACGAAAACCTTAAACAAGATGCAAAATAATGCAAGTAAACAACCCTAAATGAGATTTAAATAAATGCAATGAAATGAAAATTAATGCAAAACCTAGATCTAGGTTTGAAAATGGACTCCAAATCAGCAAGATATGATGCTCAAAAGTCAAGTTGAATAGAATGAAATGAAGAAAAATAGGTTAGGTTGAAAAGGAGGGGTTCACCAAAATTATAATAAATAGCCCTATTTTCCTTTATTTCATTAGGAAATGAGATCCCCACAATGAATTGATTAACAACCCTTATGTGAATCAACCCAAAGTAGGAATCTTCAAATTTCGTTATGCTTGAAGGATGGGGGTCAAGGTCAAACAAAACATTGGGGAGAAAAACTAAAAATAGTAAATCAACACCAAAATGCAATCTAACACTTGAAACAACAATATTAATAAAACCAAAAATTAGATTGTAGATAAGAGAAGGAAAAAACATTGTGTACCAGTCACCAAAAGTGCTTTTTAGAAGAAAATATGGGACTCATTTTCCCATGGGTGAATGGATCCAGGTGCAGGGTCTTTTTGTAGCTTTTAGGAGCCTATGATGTAGATCTAAATCTTCTAATTTTCCCAAATTTCACAATTAGAATGTCGTAAATGATTTCAGGATCTTAGTTTTCAAGATATGACAACTATTTCCATGACTTTTTGCAACTTTGACAACTTTGTTATTCTTTCTCTTTAAAAGGTCTTCAAGTCTTCTTCAACCTAAATTTGCAAACAAAAATATAAGAGAGAAAAATGTTTTTTTTTGGGTGAATAGGGGTTTACCTTGGTCAAACCCCTTTTTAGTAATTGAACCTTGAATTGAAATAATGCATGAAAAATGGAATGAAGATTGAATAAAGCTATGTTACCACACAACAAACCCTTGTATGAAACCTTGAAAATGGAGATCTTAGGAGGTCTTTAACTTACATGAGATGGTTGAATTGAATGTGGATCTTGACACTTGAATCTTTCTTGAAATGATACTTTGAATTCTTGATTTGATCATAAAACCTACATCAAAATGTTAGCTCCAAAAACATGCATGATGCAAGAAAAATTGACATGATGATTGGATCTTGAATGCTGCAACAAAACTCTGATATATCTACTATTGAATTCCCTTGATTCCTCTTGTAAATCTTGAAAAATGCTAGGTAAAACTTAGTGAAATGACCTTGTATTTATAGGTATGTATTCTTAATTTCCCAAAATTCAAATATCACAAGCCAAAATTGAATTATGGATTTGAAAACATTAAAATACCATAAAAAAACATAATTTAAATTTAGGTCCTAAGGTTTCAGGAGGACCCATTCACACATGGGTGAATGATTCCTAGGTCCATAAACCTAGGACACACATTTCTCAATGTAAAGTGTTATGTTTAGGCATTGATTATCGTTGGGTTTCCCCTTTAGAAAATCTAATTTAATAGGCTTGTAAATGAATTAAAGGGATAACTGAGGCATAATTAAGCTCAATTTAATTAAGTAGGCCCAAATAAGTGTGTAAATGTAAATAAGTACATTTAACAACACTAAATTAAGGCATTATTAAGTCCAATTTAAATAAGGAGGGCCCAAAATGTGAGAAAATGTAAAGGGCTAAATTTTTCTACACTACAACATGTAGAGGAGAATTTTGAAAAACACAAGGATGAGCTTCACAAGAAATGTGGTCTTCCTCCAAAGACTATATTTGATGCCCCTGTAGAGAGTTTTAAAGATAAATTTTCCCCTTCGAAAGCCAACAAAGATCCTAGAAGGTATAGTAGATCCTCTTCTATTACTACATCTTTTCCACAACCCTCTAGATTTACACAGTCAATTGGTGCAATCTTTAGAAGAGCTATGTCAAAAAATCCTCCACAAAAGAAGGCCAAAGAATTGTGCATACTAGGCCCAAGCATAAGGTAAAGAGGAAGAAGATAGATGAAGAAGAACTTGAAGAGGAGGAAGAAGTTGAGGATGAAGGAACCTCTAATCAAAAATAGAAAGGGAAGAAGATAGAAGAGGAGAAAATAGAGAAAAATCCTCTGGTCTCATATGACCCCATTGATTTTGGAGCCATATTGAATGGAATTTTTAGCTTTGGTTTGTTTAATGATACAATGGAGCTCCATCTAAATGTCCCTCAGTAAGATTTGAAAACAATTGAAAAAACTATCATTAAGTATATACTCAAGAAGAACATATATTTCAATAACATTATTGATAAATATTTGTAAAGCCTACAATAGGCTTTGAGATAGAGAAGAGAAAGTGCTCTCAAGGTAGATGAGGAGTTGAGACAATAAGATATCAACAAGGTTGGGTCCTCTATCTCTCAAATAGAAAAGGGAAAAATAGTTTGGAAGAAAGATAAGGAGCTCCAAAAAAAGTGAAAAATAAATATTTTAATGAGCATGGATGATGATGTGAGAAAGAATATTTTGAATGAGAAAAAATAATTCACCAAGAAGATAACTGAAGAAATGCAATCTGATGTTGATATGAATATATAGGAGCTTCCAAGTGAACAAGAAACTATCAATATTCCCTCTCCAGTGAATACAAATGAACAAGGTTCCTATGGTTAGCAAGAAGAGCAAGGTGTCTCTAGTAAAAGATTGGAGAACAATGTCTTTGGTAAGGAGAAACAAGTGGAGAAAGAAAATTATAAAGAAATGGAGAAAGATAAGGGGAAAGAAATGGAAAAGGATGAGGAGAAGGAAAATGATGTTGAAGAAGGACGTTTAGAGAAAACATATTCCTCTACGGTGGACTCAATCAAAGAGTTTTTAGCTCAGGAAATGCTGATACAATCAGTGGTATCTCCTTAATTGCTGCATGTTCATACTTTTGATGGATATGTTAATTTGTTGGATATGTCTCCTAGGGCTACACAAGATGAAACATGGAGATATACACCACTCCACAATAAGACAAGAACTACTACATCAATAGGTGGAGAGTTTAGGAGTGTTAGAAGAAGCAATGAAGGTGTTGGAACAATAAACTTTGGAAGCTAAAAGGGATTCTTCAATGCCCCTACACATTAGATGAAGCAATTAATGGAGTATTTTTATATTTATTCATCTCATATGTCGAAGAAGGAAAAACAAAAGTTGAATGAAAAGAGATTGAATGATGCTCTAAAAAATGTGACAATACACTTACCGAGTTGTAATTTTGCATTACGGATATTCAAAAATGCTTGGAGGAAGAAAAAGTGTTATATGTTTTCTGTTTGAAATGACAAAAAAAAACTAACAGCATTACGGATCAGATTAGTGTCATTGAAATATAGATCACCAATGTGGCTGCAATATATGATCCAATACAAGACAGTGATGGTGTCATTAGGGCACAAGTGGAAAGCTTGCACTCCCAGGTACAAAAACTACAAAATCAAAGGGAGAAATTCAAAGGTTAGGTGAAGCAATTGAGATAAGTAGTAAGCCTAAGATCGACTTAACTCACTAGTCTACTGGTATAAGATAATGGTGTGATTTAGAAATACAAGACACCATCTTCTTTGAAAGAAGTAAAATATACATGTGTGCTATTAACATGTCAAGTACAAACCTTGACCACTACAAAGAAGCAATGGGATAGCAACTTGATCTAGCTCAAGTCAATCTACAAGAGCATTTTTCCATCTGAGTGAGTTGTGGTTATTTTTTGATGTAAAATATCCTTCTTCTTTTTTTCCTGTGTATATATGCAGAGTAGATGTGCAGATTATTTTTTATAACATCCCAGAGGAAGTAAAAGTTGTATAGATTAAGAGGGAGCTTGTAGAGTTTTTCTAGTACAACAAAATTTGTGTTGCCTTTTTCCCTTGATGTCAAAGGAAGAGAAAGAAATGTGCACCTAAGGGGGGGTGTGCATGTATATATTTATGGTTTTCCATTAAAGAAAAAGGGGGATATTTTTGCATATTGATAAGATTGTGTAAAGGCCCAAACAATAAACCCCAAATTACCACTATTTTTTTTCTTTATTCTTTCTTGATTATTGTATTATTATGTGTTCATTCACTTCTATACTTAGTTACTTCTATCCATATGGGATATGCATCTATCTATTCGGTACAAGCATCCAACCATACAAGTTAGGCATTTTTCCATACGTGACAAGAGCATATATCCATCCAAGATAGGAATCCAAAATCTATCCATTAAACATGATAGGCATCCCTCCATTAAATAGGATAGGAATCCAACATCTATCCATCAAACAAGATAGGCATCCATCCATCAAATAGGATCTAGGTAAAATTCCTTGGCTAGAGACTTAGACTCATCGAGACCATCTGAGTCCTAAGTCACTCTCTAAAGACTGTGTTCCTTAAAGGAAATGCATCAAGGTCCATCTTTAGGAGTACATAATAAAAATTAATAAATACTTGAAACCCACCACAAAATTTTTGCCTAAGGCCCTCAAGGAATCAAGCTTCCGAGTATACAAGGAATATATTTTATCTAATTTTATAATTCAAACTTATGTCATTTTAACTTAAACAAATTAAATTTTCTTGATTAAATTAATCTTATATTATTAATTGAGTATGCATAATATTTATTACAAATTCCCTAAACCCCATCCTTGAACACCTAAGTATAGGGAGCATCATTTGTTTCCCAGACTGCCTACATAACCTTCTTCCAAATGAGATCAAGGCATAAAATATGCAATTTTTCTTTCTACTCTAAGTTTTATGTGAACTCTTATGTGGGTACACAATCATTTCTAGGGCCCCATTTCCCCATACAACTCCTTTACAACTCCTAACCATGAGGGGAAGCAATTTAAAGATAAGTAAATAGTCACCATGACTATTACTTTTTTTCTAAAAGTAACTAATTCCTAGTCCTAAAATAATGTCACCCTTAAATTGTTGAACTAAAATCTCATTGCCATGATTAAATATCTAATAAAATATAAATAATATGAAAAAAATTATAAAATTTTGGCAAATATTATAAGAAGGTTTACTAAGTTTGAACTAGCGGATTTGGGCTCACTAGATTAATATTTTTAGATTATCGATCCAAGAGAGGTTACTCGTCTCTTGGATTTTATTACTAAGAACTCCTTTATTTCTCCCTTATGATTTACAGGGATGATGCCATAGATGTTTTTTTTACAGTTGTGTTAGGCTATTAACGCAATAGGTCAAGCACAATGACATTACCCACAAATGTGAGCTAGAAGCACCATTGATACTGAACACTATTGGTTTTAGTTTCAATTATTGTTTAGGGTTTTCTATATAACATAAAATAAGAATCTTACTAATTGCATGAAAAAAAAAAGCATCAATTACTTTTGCATTGATAACTTATCTAATTCTAATCACCTTTGAAAAATTAATTACCTTTAGAAAGAAGCTAAACTAATACTAATTATTGAAATTAAACATATGCTAATAAATTATAATACTAATTATTTAAAATTTGAAAATAAATTTACTTATTAATACTAATTGCATTAAAAATAAAATATACTAATTAATTAAAATTACCTTTATATACTTATTACATCTTTATTAACCATAGTAAATACTTCAAATACAAATATAGCTTAAATAAATACTTATCAAATAAACTTAACTTAAACACCTCAAGGATAAAATAAATATTTATCTGCTTTCAAATAAAACTTAAACTATTCTAAATATTTTAAAATAAATTTTGCAACTGAAGTTCAACTATTACTAATGCACATTTAAGTTACCCTAAATGTTTGAAGATTGCCTTTACAAATATTAATTCATTTGGAAACAAATGTAATTTAAACTATTTAAATAGTTTCCTTGCAACTATAATTTTAACTAATATTAATTTCTTTTGAAAATAAGGTTAAACTATTCTAAACACTTGAAATTACTTGCAAATATAAATTTACTAATATTTAATTGCTTGGAAATGAATACTAATTGAAAATAAATTAATCCTGGAATGCCTATTATTTTGAAAGTAAATAGTAATTAATCTTATAGAAAACATTAATTATGAAATCAAATCAATTTAGACCAAAGCATTAGTTCTCATTTTTTGATCACCAAGATCCACAAGGGTGAGGTGAGAGCATATGATGAATAAATAATCCTATTTAAAAATTTAAATTAAATAAACTCATTGTTTCTTTACTCTTTAACTAATTTAGTTCTTATCACATTAATAAGTGGGCCAATTAAAAACTATACGATCTTACTATAAATAGAATGTGATGAACAAGAAGTTATAAATGTGATCTATTGTTTCTCACAAGTATTAATCTTCTCCTAAAACATTTCTAGTAATGATTATATTACCATGTTTCTTGGCCTGAATTAAGATCTAGATTAGTATCAATAACTATTATTATGAACTAACATACTCCAAGATCACTTTTTAATATAATTGTAACTAACATAAGATTTGACTAAGTTTCAATTGTCTTTGGTAAATTAAATATCTTTCTTAAACCTACTTTTGTAATATAGAATCCATTAATACTAATTTCTTGAAAATTAATAAATTTACTTGCTTATTTTTTTTTGTAAAATGATTTATTACTAATAGTAATTATTTTGTAATATTTTAACTACTTTGGTTTACTCTTGAAATAAATTAATTTCACTCTAGTTGGTTACTTTTGTAATATTAATTTAATAAATTATATTCACTTCTAGATATTAAATTAATTCTTAATACTTGAGAAATAATTACTAACTAATTTGGCAATATAAATTAAATTGATGAATTAATAAATATAACTATTTTAATTTTCCCTTTTTAAATAAAAAATAAATAAACTAATTAATATTAATTCTAATTAATTGGTGACAACTTTCCTTTTTTTAAAAATAATCTATTCTAATTCTAATCACTTAATGACAACTTACCTTATACAATGAATTAATCCAGTTCTAAATGATTAATTAACAATCCCTTTTTATTTTTCTTTTGAAAAATAATGATGCAGGATGGGTGCACAAGTGATCAGCATCACCAAAAAGATTTGTAGTTGTTCAGTTTAGTTTTGTGTTATTTTGGTTTGTTCTGACCTCCCTCGGCATTGGCAATGCTTGGTGTGGAAATCGGTTTTCAACATC
>VDFB02188254.1:0-19962 GCA_007258455.2 Sequoia sempervirens | reverse complement strand
CTTGAACTTCTCAAAATATCCCCCATACACAAGAATATTTTAGAAGAAGCTCTTGTAAATACAACTGTTGATACTAATTTAGATGTAAACAGATTCAAAGCCATGGTGGGACATTTGTCTTCCCCCACTTGTCTTTCATTTTCCGACAAAGATGATGCTTCCATGACACATCCACATAATTCCTCGCTCTATCTTGAAGTCATGATCCATAAACATCGAATTAGACGTGTCGTAATAGATGGAGGAGCCGGTTTGAATATTTGTACCTTAAAATTGATAAATGCCTTAGGAATTTCAGAAAATGAAATTGATTCACGAAGGAAGATAACCATTAAGGCATATGATGATGAAGAAAGAGCTTCTAAGGGATTAATATTGCTACTTATCAGAGTGGGACCTGTTGTGAAGAATACTTTTTGTCAGGTTCTAGATCGAGATTTGTCTTATAACATACTTTTGGGTCGTCCGTGGATTCATGATATGCAGGCCGTACCATCAACATATCACCAATGTATCAAGTTTCCATATGATGGACAAGAAATAACCATACAAGCTTATTACAATAGTACCCAAACTTGTTCCAATCTTAGGGTGAGTCAAGATGTCTTTGTGCCACATAATAGAGAAGCTCTTGTTGTTTCTTCTTCTAATTTACAAGTCCAATTGCAAGAATTGACAAACAATCTTGATACTAAGCTGAAGTTTAAAGACAAAGGGGTAGGTGAATATTCACTATCTCTTTCTACTTTACCCCCTCCTCCAAGATCACATGGATTACCAACTTTATCAAATCAAAAGACTGCAACTGCTTCTACATCTCAAACTTCCGTGCCAATCACAAAGTTTGATGGAAAATTCATTAGAGCTAATACCACTGAAGAAGAAGCTGAAGATAGGGACATCCTAAATTGGCTATACAAAGATGAAGATGAATCTCTCTTGCACATTAAGTTACCTAAAGAACAATATGGTAAAGGGTACGCTATCATGCAAAAGATGGGTTATGAAGGAAATGGTCCTATAGGGAAACGAAGAGAAGGAATTGTGGAACCAATTCAGCCTATTTCAAAACATTCAAGTGATAAAACGGGACTTGGCTATGGTAAAGATAAAGAACTTACTTCACAGCAGACATCATTAGTTCATAAAGGAGAATCCGTGTCAGATAAATCTCATGAATCAGTTTTCCAATTGCAAAATAGTTCAGATACTGATTCTAATGAATATGAATGGGACACCATTTATAATGATGAATTCTGGAGGGATAAACAAGTTGATACTATACATAAATATGCACCTATTCTTATACAAGGAGAAGGTTCAAGGCCTCCACTTGATTATATTTTACAAAGCGATCATGACTCAATTGAGGAAGAATCAGATTCTAACGAGATTGATAATCAACAGGAAAATACCATCACAGACCTTGTTTACCATGAGGATGACAACCACATCATGACTTTGATAATTCAAGACCTTACCCAACCTAATGATCCTATGCCTTTAGTTTATCCAGAACTTATAGATTGGGATATTGACGCACCTATCCACATTCCTACATTCAGTAATGATGAAGATGTTATAACTTTCCTTTGTTCCTCAAATGAAGAAAACAATTGTTTCATTCAAGAATCTTATACTCATGATTTTGACAAGGAGAGTGTCAAGTCTCTTAGCTACAAAATAAATGAAATAAAAGATGGATCTATTGATGAAAACCGAAAAAAGGCAGTGATAGATCAAAACAAAAGAAAAATAAAGAGCGAATCTGACAGTGAAAACCTTTTTGAGGCATTGAAGGATGAGAAATTTGACACTCTTCCCAAGTATTATCATGAAAGATCTTCTATTTTGATTGAACCAACTGAATCAATCAACATAAGTACACCAGAGCAGCCAAAAGTTGTGCAAATTGCAGCATCATTAATAGTTGAAGAAGTCCAGAAATTCATGCAATTCTTGAAGGATAATCAAATTAATTTTGCTTGGTCATATGCTGATATGCCAGGGTTAGATCCTAATTTGATAATGCATCATTTATCTATCAAACCTGGGATAAAACCTGTAAAGAAAAAGCTCAGAAAGATGCATCCACATGTTGCATTATTGGTCAAGGAAGAATTAAAGAAGCTTTTAGATGTTGGAATCATTCAAACTATTGACTATGCAGAATGGATTTCAAACATTGTACCTGTTTCAAAGCCAGATGGAAGGATCAGAGTTTGTACGGATTTCAGGGATTTAAATAAAGCATGCCCTAAAGATGATTTTCCTTTACCTAACATAGATTTGATTGTTGACTTAACTGTTGGACATGCAATGTATTCATTAATGGATGGATTCTCAGGATACAACCAGATAAAAATTGCACCAGAAGATCAAGATAAAACAGCGTTTACATGTCCTTGGGGTACTTATTGCTGGAATGTCATGCCATTCGGGTTAAAGAATGTTGGAGCTACTTATCAAAGAGCAATGACAACTATTTTTCATGATATGATGCATACATTCATGGAAGATTATGTTGACGATTTACTTGCTAAATCTCATACACGAGATGAACACCTAGAAATCTTGTCAAAAATCTTTGTCATAATGGAAAAATTCAATGTTCGACTGAATCCAAAGAAATGTATCTTCGGTGTTACATCTGGAAAACTCCTAGGGTACATTGTTTCAGAAAAGGGTATAGAAGTTGATTCAGAAAAGGTACAAGCTATAATGGACATGCCTCCACCACGAAATATCAGTCAATTAAGATCCTTGCAAGGAATATTACAATCCATCAGAAGGTTTATAGCTCAACTGGCAGACAAAAGCTTGCCATTCACACATTTATTGCATAAAAATGTTCCATTTAAATGGGATGACAAATGTGAAGCAGCATTCAATCAGATCAAGCAATATCTTACACATCCACCAGTTCTAATTCTGCCTATTCCGGGAGAGCCGCTTATACTCTATATTTCAGCAACAGAAGTATCTTTGGGTGCATTGCTAGCACAAGAAGACTCTACAGGTAAGGAAAGGGCTATATATTATATCAGCAGAACCTTAACAAGACATGAGTTAAACTACAGTTTCATTGAAAAAGCTTGTCTTGCAGTAGTGTTTGCTTCTCAAAAGTGGCGACATTATATGTTAACTCATACAGTTAGGTTGATAACAAAGATTGATCCATTAAAGTACCTATTAAGCAGAGCTACTTTAACAGGAAGACTTGCAAAATGGGTAATGATATTAAGTGAGTTTGATATTCACTATGTAGACCGAAAAGCGATTAAAGGACAGGTCATTGCAGATCAGTTAGCTGAAGCTCCTCTACAAGAAGACAATCCAATGCATATTGAGTTTCCTGATGCAGATCTCTTTACAACAACAATTCAGAGACCATGGGCATTATACTTTGATGGATCATATACACAATATGGCTCGGGGGCAGGGATTCTTTTTGTTACACCTTAAGGACATACCATCTCAAGATCATATCGGTTGATGTTTCCTTGCACAAATAACATAGTAGAATATGAGGCATTACTCATAGGATTAAAGATAGCTTTGGAATGGCAGATTACAGAGCTGGAAGTTTATGGTGATTCACAACTTATCATTAATCAAATCAATGATGATTATCAAACCAAAGATGATAAGTTGCTACCATACAAACACATGGTGGATGATTATAAGAAATATTTTGTGTCAATTAAGTTTTCACAAATATCAAGAATTGACAATAAAGCTGTAGATGCAATGGCTACCATTGCTTCTTTATTACAAATATCAGAAGATCAAACCAAGTATGAATTCTTGGTGGAACAATTGTTTTCTCCTGCATATGATAATCCTGAAACCCAAGTTATATGTCATTTGACTGGTTCAGATTCACCCTTATATGGAAAAACATATACCTATTTGAAAGATAACATCTTGCCTTTAAATTTATCCCGAAACCAAAAACGGAATTTTATTCGTCAATCATCCCGTTATACTTTAATTGCCAATATCCTTTATAGACGTGGTCTTGATGGTACACTCCTTAGATGTCTTGAACGTGACGAATCTGAAAAAGCCTTACAAGAGGTTCACGGTGGTATTTGTGGAACTCACTCAAGTGGTTTGACCTTAGCGAAGAAACTTGTCAGAATGGGATATTATTGGCCTACCATGGAGCAAGATTCTTTTACTTTAGTTAAGAAATGTTCTAAATGACAGATCCATGGGAATCTTATTCATGCACCTGCATAAGAATTGCAGCCTTTTATTTCAACATGGCCCTTTTCTCAGTGGGGATTAGATCTTGTTGGAAAAATACATCCTTCATCATCAAATGGTCATAAGTTTATCATCACAGCTACTGAGTATTTTACAAAATGGATTGAAGCTGTTCCTCTAACAACAGTGACTGGTAAACAAATATCTTCATTTTTCCTGAATTACATTATTTGTAGATATGGAATTCCTAATTCTATTGTTACTGATAATGGAAGACCTTTTAAGAATCAGGATGTTGATGAACTTTGTGAAAGATTTCATATCCAACACAGGTACTCCACACCTTATTATCCACAAGGTAATGGTCAAGCAGAAGCTTCTAACAAGACCATTTTAAAGATATTAAAGAAGATAGTAAATGATGCTGGACGTGATTGGCATGTTCAACTCAACCCAACTTTGTGGGCATATAGAACTAGTATTCGCACACCAACAGGAGCTACACCATATGCTTTAGTCTATGGAGCAGAAGCAATCTTACCATTGGAAGTTGAAATACCTTCGCTTAGGGTTTCACTTAAGGGATTGATAAGTGATGAAGACTACTGAGTTTCTCGCCTTCAAGAACTTGAACTGTTAGATGAAAGACGCCAACATGCAGCTGGTCACTTGAAAGGTTATCAACAAGTCATGTCTCGTAGTTATAACCACAGAGTTAAACCACGGGCCTTTCAAGTGGGTGACTTAGTTTTGAGGGAAAATCCACGTAATCAGCAAGATAGAGAAAAGAAAGGCAAATTTGAACCTAATTGGCTTGGTCCATTTGTTATTATAGCAGCATATGGTTCTGGAGCATATCAATTATCCACATCAGAGGGGGACTTGTTTGAAGAGCCAACCAATAGTATTCACCTTAAGAAGTTTTATGTCTAAAAAGTCCTGAAAAAATCAAAAAAATCATAAAAAGTCCTGAAAAAATCAAAAAAATCAGAAAAATCTTGAAAAAGTGCAATAAAAACAAGTGGTGAAAACTTGGCAAACAAGCGCTACTTGTGATTGAAATGGGCTCCTCCATTTATTAATTTATGTCTTATTTTCACTTTGGGCATCATTCATCCACGTCTATCATTTGTCAATAACTTTCATTATCCATACCATGTAGTGAGAATCTTTAGGTTTTATCATGGTTTGATAAAATTTGTACATATCTTTTATCTTTAGGTTGTGTTTACATTAAGGGCAAAACATGGAAACATACAAGAGAGGGGCAACGAGCTTTCCAAATATCTCAAGCAGGCAAATAACAGTTTGACAAAACACAACCTCATCATATCAAATCAATCACAAACATATTCATGTCAATCAAAATCTAAACAAAATGATCCAAACAAACTATCGACATACAGAATATCAATGATGATAACCAAGTTGGATGATCTTAATCTGAATAAATGTTTGAAATGCCTTAAACAGGATTTGAATGGTTGTTTGATTTTCTATCATATCTCTGGAGTAATTCGATGATGTACTGAACTAGAAAAGCAAGGAAGGAGTATGATTTTTCTTTGTCTTCTGTTTGTGAGGAAACTCATTAGTACTATACAAATTGGTCGCGAGACATGCTCTACTATGGATCATGGATGACATTTCGGAATTTGCATGGGAAAAGGGTTAACTCTTGTTTGTTTATGCAAGCAATACTCAGGTCATCTTGGTTCAATTATACCTAGATGTTTGTATTAACTTGCTATATTAAAAATCATGGAAGCAATACTCAGGTCATCACTGGTGCTAACATACCCTTTGATGCTTGTATTAACTTTCAACATTTCAAAGCTCTATGATGATACAAAAAGCATGTATAAGCTTTCCAAATGGCAATATTGTATGAATGTCCTGCATGGTTAGTATAGATTGCATTCATGTTAAAATTTGCATCTTGCATTCATAGATTCCTAAAAGCTGGCAAAAAAATCAAAGATTTATATCTCCTCAAATACGACTGAGTATATTTTGACATTCATAAAACATCATTTCATAAATGGTTGCATTAGAAATTCATTTATCATAAACATCATTTCATAAATTATTGCATCATCTATCATAAACATCATACATTCATTCATCTATCATAAACATCATACATTCATTTATATCATACCATCATGAAACCCTCATATGCATACACATCATATATCATGTAAAATCATCACTGCATTTCATATATCTCAAAATGAATGTCAAAATGTACAAGGATGTCAAACTACAAATGATATAATATCATCAAAAATGTGATCATCTCACGGTGTATACAAAATGTCTCAACAGAATGTCATAAAAGAGATCATATATAATGCACTAGGCAGAGCTATCCTGCGATGGAGCTGGCCTAGGACTGATCACCCTCGCCTCGACATGGACTCGGCCATCAATTCCGCAATTCTCTAGGAGGTAATGGCCGTGTCACACCCTCACCGGTAGTACGAGTGACCAAGGAGTAGATCGTGGATCGAAAGTGTACCGTCACCGACCGTGACCATGATATCCGTGCCCATAAAATCAGCCTCGAGCCCTCGTGAATCTTCATCATATCACCGGCAAAGTACACTCGCCATCAGAGGGTTATCTCGCTAAGGCAATGGCTCCGCCACCCCACTGCCTAGCCGCGATCTCTCGGCAGCGATTGAAGTCACTCCGACCGCAACCTGAAATCAAGGCCGCGGCTCCGCGGATACCGAGCCCTAAGCTCAGACCGTGGCCTCGGCAGAGGATATCCTGACTCCATCGCCGATCCATCGACGAGATGGGTCAAGATGCCCCATCCGTGGTCCACCGCGACTAATTCCCTCCACCCTCTCCCCACCTCCCGCCATCCTCCTACCACCCCTACCATCACCACCATCATCTCCATCCGAGTCATCATCCCACTACCCTCCTCGCCCTCAATCGTCTCCTCCTCAATCGGCTAACACCGACTCAACCGCCGACGCTTCCGTCCAACGACAGAGTCACCTTCATCGTGGTCAAACATAATGCGGAGGAGGATGCCGAGAACATAACGCAGACATACTCCTGCAAAGTCATCGCGATCCGTAACATCCTCACCGTAGTCCCACATCCGGCAATCTAAACCGAGGAACTCGCGAATACCGCATCATAAGATCCGGTGGGCCCCATATCGTTAGCTCACCGGCCGCATAAATAGTCGAACCAACAGCATACCTCGAGTCCCACCAACCGTTTAACACACGCCCAAAGAAGAAATATCTCCAAGATCCATGTGGTCCGTCCAATCAAAAATCTGGAAGTGCATACAAAAGGCATCTCCCTCGCATCCTCTGGCCATGGCTCACAATCCAAATATGGCCTCCAGCATACTGTATCCAAACTATCTAACAGCCGCTGCCAATACACTAGTTTGCCTAGTCTAGGCTGAGCAATAATATGTGAATATCTCCATCTGTATGCTCGACCAGCTGGTCGCTCTCCTCGAGTCAATGGACGTAATACTGCAAAATGCTCCCATGCCCATATCTGTAATAATGAGCATCCGACAGCAAAACTCCGGCCTCTACCATATACAATGTGATGTAGCTCGTCATATAAGTGGGCTAGCATACAGGTACCCCATGCATATCGTGTGCCCTGCATCACCATGCTCTCTAAGACACGACCCCATCTGATCGCGAACCCCTTCGACCTATGGTCGGGGCACAACACACCTCCAATGAATCCTGCAAGTACAGCTGGTAGTGGTGGATAGGCATCTGTAATCTCACCCCATGGGATGAAGTACCCAGCAATCTGATCATCTCTGAATATCCGTCTCAAAGCAAGAGTACCTCCAAATTTCCTCGCTCGAATAAAACACAAAATGAATCAATCAAATTATTTGTTTTTCATTATCATGGAACGCAAATAATCAACATCAAGTTTCTTTCTAAACAACTTTAGGAGAAAACTTATCTATCCTATTTGTTTTTAACAACTTTAAAAGCAAATTTATCAGCTACTATTTGTTCTCCAACAACTTGGGAAACAAATTTATCATGTGGAACAAAATGCGCTACAGAACTAGTTGTATGCGCTACAAAATTCTTTATCAGCGCTAAGTAACTTTTTGCGCTACAGAATCAATTAATGGCGCCATGATTTTTATCAACAGCGCTATGGAATATTTTGCGCTACAATATTTGTTAAGAGCGCTGCAATACATCTTAGTTGCGCTACGATATCATATGCGCTATGAAAATCATCAAATGCGCTATGAAATATATCACAGGCGCTACGACATTGTATGCGCTATGGAAAATTTCAAATGCGCTACGATACGCCTTAAGGGCGCTACAATATTAAACGCGCTACGAAAATTATTGCATGCGCTACGATACACTTTAAGAGCGCTAAAACTCAATGTTTTTAAATTAAAACATTAAAAACGTGCGCAAAACAAAATTTTCGAAAGACGGGAATTTGTGAGACACATACCGGAGGTCCGTAGTGCGCTGGCCGCTGATGACGTCGGATACGCTCGAAACGGTGCAGGTGAACTGGAAGTGCCATGATTATCCACTCAGAGCTCAATATTTGCAAATTTTACTAGGTTAAAATTGAAAATGACATGGAAAATGACATTTTTAACCTATATAATGGTAAAATTGGGGCATTTTTATCATATTTTCACATCCTAGGGGCAATTTCTTTATCAAATTTTCATTTCATATCTTATCAGGGCAATTTCTTCATATCATAAGTTTCGAACGACAAATCGATATCTTAAAAATCATCAAAATTCAAAAATTCAAATATCGATTCATCGTTCGCGGGGGCATACACATACATCTATTAAATGTTTCAAATCAATATTTGGGGAAAAATTTCAAAATTCTTTGAAGTAATGCGTAAAACACATCACTTCAAAGAGGGGCAAAATGTATACACTTAAAAATGGTCATATCACATTGTCTGGTAATTAATTAAATATTTTTAATATTTAATTAAAATATTTTGATTCTATCTACGTATAAATAAATTTAAATAATTTATTTATATTGTTCATGATCACTTTTTCATATTCATTCTTAATTAATTAAATAAATGTTACAATTTATTTATATTAATTATCATATAATCTTAGTTTGAATATTTTATTCAAATAAAGATTAAAATATTAAATTCTTCTAAATATCATTTATAATTAAATATTCCAAAATATTTAATTATTTCCTCTAATCCAATATTCATTTTTAAATCATTTCAAAATTCCTCCAATTCAATAATCTATTCATAATTAAATATTTCCAAAAATATTTAATTAAATTCTTCTAAATATTTCAAAAATCTTCTAAAGTCACATCATGATTAAATATTACCAAAATATTTAATTAATTCTTCTATAATCAAAAATCAAATATCAAAAAACAATAAATAAAATTAAATAAATTTAAATATTTATTTAATTTGGGATTTATCTTCAACTCCCGGGAAACAAACTGCCAAAACAGAAAATTAAATTTCTCTGTTTCTGTGCAGGCTTGTTCCCGTGGGTTGAAGACAAGCTTCCATTCTTCTCTCCAACCTCTCATCCTCCCCCATTTTCTTCTCAACCTCTCAATCTCTCACCATTCAAACATACCAGACAATTCATAGCCATAGATTCTTGCCAGCCGGGATGAAGCCTGCAAAAAAATCTATAAATACAGCTGCCGGGAGCTCCAAATCATATAGAATTTAGAAGCAAGTAAACTATAGACAAATAATATTAGCATTCATAGCAATAGCATTATCACAGCAATAGCATAGCAATCATAGCAACAGAATCATGATTCATCTCATCTACACCCCCTGTGCATAATTACAGCCCCTGTCCATCTTCACCAGCATATAGAATAGTTTTTCTTTGCATACTCATTCTGCAGTAGTCATTTGGAGAAGCTCACACAATCTAAGAGCCAGAAAGCTTCAAACCAATCTCTGGAGATAGAGAAAGACAGAACGTTCTTGAAGAATTTTTATTTTATAGCCAAGTTTATTTCAAATTTCTTCAATTTAAAGTTCTGTTAATAGTGTTTTGTTTTAATTAGATTAACAATAGAACACGTATTGTATAAGTGTCATCATCTAGGATGTATTCATAATCAACCAGACTCTTGGTGAGAATTAAAACCTTTGAAAATAGGCATACAAAGTGGTTTATTTAAAATGAGAAAAAAGATAAAGACTATATTAATAAAAAAAACAAAGTTTAGTCATGTCTAGCCAACTCATTTACACTTCAACATAAATACTATTCTTCATAAATGTTGGTCCAAACAAAGCTTAAAATAGTTAAATTAGATTATGAGGACTTGTTACACTATTGATTAGGGTCATACCATTTTTTTAGCTAAGTTATCATGATTAGTGGGATCTATTTTGTCAAAATCACACTAATGTTATCAATTAAGGCTCATGGATAAATTAAGAATTTACATTAGTTAGGTAATGATGAAAGTAAATAGTTGATGGGTTATTCTTGATTTGATCGACTTTTATCTCTAAGTGTACAACCTCTACCAAGTCTTAAGCATTGTTTCCTCTTAGAATATAAGGACGTATCTTATTTGGTTTGCATGCAAAAGTGCTAAAACAATTGGCCAACTTGACCTTTCATAGGAAAACCTTTAAAGAGATTTTTCAAACATCATCTCACAACTAGGTGGCATGGGTGTGTTGACTAGGTTTGATCAAACCAATCTTTAATCTAATCTATGTGATTTTCAAGTGTTACTTAGTTTGGCCAAAAGTGTGCCACAATTAGATGCTTTTACCCATAAACATGTTAAAAAATAGTATAGTTTTATGCAAAGTCAAGTCTTTTGCCCTATGACTCTTGTATCTTAAAGAATCATTCATTATAAAACCACTCTAACTCATCCATAAATAAATAAGAAATGTTTTCACACTTATCAACTATGTATTAAGATTTCAATAAAGATCAAGTTTCCACAGTCCATAATAATCAAGTGCTAATATTTCTGGATTGAAACTGTGTGAATTTTTGTATCAACGTTTCGGATCGCACTCCATGATCCATCATCAGGAAGATATGCAAGCAAAAAGAGATAAGAATGTTTCTTATAGTACTATAACATCTGATATTTTTCTGTCAACTTCCTAATTGTTTAATACCATGTAATTTTTTATTGCATTATTTCATTAAAAAAAAAACTATTTAATTTAATATGCAACTCTCTTGCCCTCTACTTCCTATAATAGATTAATCCTAAACGTGAAAAAAAAAAACTGAAAACTATAAGCAATGCCCACTAACTAGGTATTTAATAGTTTAACTGGCGTAATATTTGAACTTTTTGACTATTTAATAGTAAAACTGAGGGGAAATATCTAAACTTCAGTCAGGTAATATTTTATCACGCGTTTACAGAATCAGATCATAGTTGATTTGATGTTCAAAATCTGTAATTGGTAGGTATACAACCATTTCACGATCCACAGATTGGCTTATCCCCACAGACACGTGATTCATATGCCTTCTTATCAAAGTGTACGGCACGTTCTTACGGAACTAATGGCTGTACGTACGGCGATCCAGAGTGGCACACATGGTTGGTGAAATCAACGGCCGTCGATGCCTCCGTCAACTGGATTTCTCTGTTTGCGTGGCGTCACAATCACGATTCATATGGGAGTTTGGGTAAATTTGAAAGATTCCATAACAAAACAATTAAACAACTTGTTTACGTCGATGATTGTATCTTTGCATGTCTACTTGTGTAGCACCACGTGATTCTGCTTTCTTTGCATGTCTACTACGGAATATGACAAGTTTTGAAAGATGGAACATCCCACCATTAAAATGCACGGAATACTTTATGTAAAACAAAAATATTCTTTACGTGCTGGACTAGACTCCCCGGCACTGTCTATCCAGCCCCAGGAATGCACGGCACTATCTATCCAGCCCCAGGAATGCACCGGGGGATGGATGCCATGCTATGCCTCCATCCATGCGTGTCGTGCAAACAACAAATCAACCGAAGGCTTTGGAAACTTCGATATTTAAGCCTCTGCCTTCCTCGTTTCTCTCGCCAACGTGCGAATTGGACCCGTGCAGACTTGTCCGTAATTTCTTCCAGCCGTATTGCAAGTGGGTGAAAAATATGTAATATGAGAGGATATGATTTATTTAAAAAGATATTGATTATATTTTATTTTATTTTTTATTAAATGTATATTTTTTATTAAATTGAAATATATTCAATAAAAAATATTATTTGTTAATATGGAAGGAATAATATTTATTTAAAAAGATAAGAGTATATTTTATTTTATTTTATTATTAAATATATTATATTTATTTTATTTCTTCACATAGAACTTTCTAGAAATAAAATAAATATAATATATTTAATAATAAAATAAAATAAAATATACTCTTATCTTTTTAAATAAATATTATTCCTTCCATATTAACAAATAATATTTTTTATTGAATATATTTCAATTTAATAAAAAATATACATTTAATAAAAAATAAAATAAAATATAATCAATATCTTTTTAAATAAATCATATCCTCTCATATTACATATTTTTCACCCACTTGCAATACGGCTGGAAGAAATTACGGACAAGCCTTCATTGATTTGATGTTTGCACTCCAAGACGATGGATGGAGGCAGATGGCATCCATCCCTGCACCTCGGGCCGGATAGACAAAGGCTAAAAATTCTATGAGTAAATGGAAAAGGGAAAGGAAAGGATGAATTTTGATTGTTGTGGATTATAAATTTTTGAGATGAATTTTCATTTTTTTCTATTTATTTTTCTTGGAAATTCGTTCATTTCGGATCTTCTCATGATTAGAAGTTTCAATGTCTGATTATCTTGTCTTGAAATTCAATCTATAAATTCAAACTATATGTCCTATTTACTCCTCCACATCGTAACTTACTTCATCCACATATTCTTTCTCCTATTTAAATTTCCCTTTTCTAAATTTGAGACCAGTAAATGTCGTTCCATATTCTGTTGTTAATTGGAAAAGGAGAGAGTTGTAAAGAGGTTAGGATTGTAGTAATAGCAAACCCTTGCCCAGCCGTACACGCCAAAACAAGTGTGGAATCAAACACACGGATTTGCACGGTATTCTACGGAGGCATGGGGACCACCATTCGCGGCATTTAGCAGAGATCTCGAAATAGCCGTCAAATGTGCGGGCAACAAACGACAGAAATTTAGGCACGGAGAGTCACGGTACCGCGTTCTCACCTTCTGAATTGACAGACATCCGTGCATGATGACAAAATTTCATGGTCCACCTCGTTTTCAATAGCAGGTAAATGGTAATCTTAGGGGAGAGACTCGTTTTAATTTTTTCTCCCTAAGCATGCATGGTGCAATCTTGGTGGTGTTGCGTAAGCCATTTTTGACTTAGGCTATTCTCCATTTGTTGGTATGTTGTTTTGGATTCTATTGAAGTAGAGACTTGTTGTGCCCACCTAGTAAGTGATTTTTAAGTTACGACTTTATGCCCTTTGTGTCATTGTTCATCGGCCCCATCGCACTGTTTATTTGCATCAATGAGCCCTCATGGATGGTAACTCCACTAGGGGAGAGGATCTAGTATCTGAGCATGTTTCAATAGTTGTGATAGTAGTTGTTTATATAATGCCCACTATTTTTATCAATATTGGACCAATAGTTGTGACTTTAAAGTTGTTAGTGTTTATAATGACTATCTATAATTAAACAAAATGTATTCTTTTGATCTAAAAAGCAAACAATCATGTGATTCCACATCAACGCTCAATAAAACATGTGAATGCACAAGTATTGGTCTCACTTTTTTTTGGGCATTTTTGGACACCTTGACAAAAAAACATGCTAATGTGGCATCATATTTGATGATGTGGCCCTGAAACCTTAGTTATAAGCAGGGGACTTGCCAAGTAAGTTGTAAAAAAATGGGAGTGATTTGAAATTTCCATGTAGGATAATTAGAAGTGCGAAGTTAGGGTGCACAACTACTGGGTCCTCTCCCCTAGTAGCAATATTATTGACTTTACAATATGATTTTTCATGTTTCTATTTATGCTTACAAGGTGTGTGCTCGCTTTCCTAGTAAATGCTTTTGATTTGTTCGACTAACTTGTTAGCAATGTCTTTGCCAATTTTTTTGAGTGTTTAACACATGGTAGTGTTTTAGTGCCTCATACATTCCTTTCAAATTGGCAACCCTTCTCTTGACCTAAGAACTCACTCGTTAATATGTTACAAATGATAAGTTTATTGTGGGACCTACCACATAGTGCAACTTACTCTTTTTCCCAAGTTTGCACCTATTGAATGATAAGTGTAAAATGGCCCCTTACCTAGCTTATTACTTGCATGCCACAAATCTTTAAGTCAATGTTCCATGTTAATTCCATTTGGTTGAGTTAGCCATGTAGTGATTTCCCATTTGGTCACTTGATTTCCTTGCAAAGACAAGTTCCCTCCTTGGAAGAATTCATACATACCAATGAGCAACAACTTCCCCATAGACATACACATAGAATCAACATGTAACTTTTCAATAGATAAGGGGACTCCGTTCCCTTCAAGTGGTTGGGTGCCTCTTTTTATAGTTGTCATGTATTGTTAGTAGTGGTAAATTAATTGTGGCTCCCTCCCAAGAATATTATTCATGCCTCTTACTTCAGTGATAGTCATAGAATTTGCAGCACATCCATGCACAAACACATACTCTCTAACATATTAACATACATATAGTTTTCTATCGATGTAATCCTTGAACCTCGTTTAGGTGCAAGTGTTAGTATATATTCCTCTCTCTATATAGAATTGTCTCCCCCTCTATCTCTTTCTTTTTCCTAATCTCTCCATCCATAAATCAATTAAACTATGATCATATTTTTTTATATATTAATTTAATTTGTTCTATATACAAATATATTAATCATTAATTATAATAATTTCATATTTATATTTAATAATTTTTATTATAGAATATAATATATAATAATAGTATAACCTATAAACACTATTATATTTAATAATAAATATAATTATATTATATATACAATTCTAATTTGTATTACTATTATATTAAATATATATAATATATTACCATATTTTATATTATATTTTATATATATTAATTTTTGTATTATATAAAAATATAATTATTATTAATTATTAATTATAACAATTTTATATATGTATTTAATAGTTTTCTTAAAAAATATAATATATAATAATAATTAGTATAATTATATTATTTATAATTTATTTTTTATTATATAAAACATGCATTATATATTAATTATGCTAATATATACTTAATTACAAAGTATAAAGGATGTCGTAATGTTAAAACCTAAATGTGCTCATTATTAAGATCTAGTCCATAATTTTCATTTTAATAAACATACTCTAAAACCTTTGTGGAAACCTAATTTTCAGGTTGTAGCTCGCCAAATTGGAGAAGTGTAAGGTCAATACTAGCAGGAAGATTTTGGAGGAGCGAAAACCAATAGTAGCAGGGAAAGCAGCGAAAAAGGATGAATGGAAAACTTAGATAATGACGCTTCAAACTTAAAAAATGACATAAAAATATATATCGGGCACCATAAAATAAAATACCCTAACAAATACGGCTTGCCTACAACACATGGCTAGTTGGTGCACGAACGGTCAAAGTATGCAAGGGCATAAGCATCGAATGCCCCATGTCGTTTTGAGGGCTAGATAGCCTTTGCCTAGTAGTTGAGGGAAAAGGCTATGCAACCCTCAAAACGACATGGCATGTGGGCTCCTGCATCCATGGCCATAAACGTCCGTGCAACCCCAGACCTGCAACTAATGGTAGATTAATTAGTACTGTCAGCCAATTAGGTTTTTCATTTAATGTGAATTCTCCTTCCTATCGCAAGGAAAGCAATATTAATGGGAGGTGGAAATTTTAATCGTCAAAGGAAAATTTAATTCTTTGGAGTATAATACAAAGGTGACATTTTTTACCGCGTGTACAAAGGGGAAAATATTAAGTTTGTGTGGTCTGGGAAAAATTCCAAAGCTGCATACTTAGTATGCCAATTTTTTAAATAAGTAATGAGTAAATGAAGTATTTTTTTAAAATAATCAATTGATTTACCTATTACTTCATTTAAAAAATCAATCAATTATTATTTCTATCTAATTAGTTATTGATTTTACTAGGTGGAATATTTTATTAGGTAAATAATAATTCAATTAGTTTATACATGCAGTTGCCTTTGCATTATACTCCAAAGAATTAAAATTTCCTTTGATGATTAAATTTTCCACCTCCCATTAATATTGCTTACCCTACGACAGGAAGGAGAATTTGCATTAAATGAACCTGGTCAGCTGACGTCTATGGCCATGGATGTAGGAGCCCACATGCCATGTCATTTTGAGGGCCTTGCATGGCCTTTTCCGTAGTTGAGCACTCTAACTTCGCGCTTCTAATTATCTTACATGGAAATATCAAATCACTCCCAATTTTTTATAGCAGCTTACTTGGCAACTCCTCTGCTTATAGCTTTTGTTTCAGGGCCACATCATCAAATACGATGCCACATCAACATGCTTTTTGTCAAGATGTAGTTGACCAATACTTGTGAATTCACATCATGGGTAGTTGAACACTGATGTGGCATCACATGATTGGTTGCTTTTTAGATCAAAGGAATACATTTTGTTTAATTATGGGTAGTCATATCACAACTATTGGTCCAAAATTGATAAAAATATTGGGCATTGTATAAACAACTACTATCACAACTATTGAAACATGCTCAAGTACTCAATCCTCTCCCCTAGTAGCTTGAATAGACTATTGTGGAAATGATGGTGTACAAATTTTGGGAGGTATGGTAAGGGTCAGGTTCACTTATTCAATAATTCAGATGGAATGGATGTAAGTTTAAAAAAAATTGGTTAGATTCTTTTTTTATGAATATGTGTTAGTTTCTATTAATATATAATAAAAATATATATTAAAAAAAAAGTGGGTGGTAAGAAGGTACATTTCAAAAAGTCATATGAGTTCAGGTCGGGAATACAAAAAGAACATGAAAAAATAACAAAGCTACTTAAATGACAAGAGCATTGTTAGCATAGGGTCCTTGTCATTCATCCTACCCATATAACAGTGGGACTGGAGTTATGTCAAGAGGGTCCCATCCCTCATCATCATTGTATTTATCTTCTTGTCAAGTGAGAGAAATCACTAGATCCAAACATGGGAGCCACTTGGAAAAGTCAGCAAGCGACCAACCAGGAGCTCTGCCAGAGGACCACCCAAAGGAACCACTACCATAAGCCCCTCCCAAAGGCCACCTCTAAGTAGCTTGAGGAGAGGAGGAAAAATTCCTATGAGATTGCAAACCGCTGTAATGTTGAGCCTAGGCGGCGGGACGAGGATGAGCCACCTGAGACTCTTGGGCGGAGCCACTCCTACCTCAGTGGTGCCCCCAAGAAGGAAAACGGCCCCCAAGAGGAAGCATGAGAAGGGGGGATATAAGCGAAAGTGCAAGGGTCATTCCCCCAGTGATCTAGGAGCTCCTGAAGGTGAGACACTTCGAGTACAATTTTATTAGAATGGATTTTTTTGGAAAGGATCTAATCGATAATTTTAATTTAAAAAAAAGTTTATCATTAACAAAATTTAAAATTAGTAGTTGTTTTGTTTATAGTTAATAAATGGATTATAAATAACTAGTTTAATCAATTATATAAAAGAGTTTATTAATCATATGATGATGCATAAGGTGATTAATAATACACATCTTGATGTATATGTTGTATTCTAATTTTTTTAGGTGTTTTTGGATGACTCAATGAAGATGTAACCACTACTTAGAATTTCAAACAATAGAATTAAGCTCTTAACTCACCTATAGAGTTGTGCTAAAACATTCACATAAATTTGACTTATCATTTATAAGCTTGAGGGATGTGAAGTTAGGGTTTTCAATTATTGTATCCTCTCTTATAGTTCTCGTAACTGAACCAAAGGAAAATTCTAGATTTTTTTAGATGTATGCTTACTTAACATGTTGTAATCAACTACTTAAGGAGAATGTATTAAGATTAAGGTATTGAGGAAAAAGATGATGGTATATTCTAACTAGTTAATTAGCTACCCAAGGGCATAAATATTGATATTAAAGGCGAAGGTGTCAATTAGATGTTGATATCTTCTAACTATTCAAGAATGGAGACAAAAAATCTTGTAATTGATTATATGTGACAAAAAAACTCAAGTGAATGATGATCAAATTGTTTAAAATAATTTAGATATTAATTATATCAAAGGTTCAATAGTTTAACATGATATTTAGGAAAATAAACTTTCCTTGAGTTTGATCTAGGCTAAACAAATGAAATTCATATACATAACAACAAATTAACCTAGATTAATGAATTCATTTGTGGGTACATGGATAATTCAATAATTAGTGCTAAATTAGGAAAGTAAATGCCAAGTGACTTAGTTTAATTATTAAAGATGTTGGACCTTGGTGAGGATTCTAGATTTGACTGACACTAGTTTAGAAAATGATGCCTCTTTGGACATCAATGTAATGTATCAAATCTTATGCAAGACTCATGTTTTATAAATGGTCTAGTTTGCACCCCTAGGTCTTTTTCATGTCCACATATTTATCCTCTATTATAAAAATTTGGTCCTACTCAATGTGCACCTTTGCTCTTTGGATCACCTTGTTCATCTATATTTGCTCTACTATAAAGAATGGTAATATTTAGATATACCTATACAGGGTTGTATTTCACTAAAGTACATGTTCTCTTAGGTCAATCAAGTTAGAAAACCATGTTCAAGAGGATTGAAGACAACAATTATTTGCAATGTAAATGCACATAGAATGAATGTGAGGATTTAGGTTTATTTTAGTACACCATATTCAAGCACTCTTGTAATGTGAACGATATTCAAATAAATATTTGAATGATTAAATGAATGCAATTGAATGCCTTGGAATACAAGTATATACTAACAAAATCTCACAAACACATGTTTAGTTAACTCTAAGTGGGAACAGGATGGGTTAGTCAACCAAAATTTGAATTTGAATTTTGAAATATAAAAGATCAAAACCACGGGTGTGGGGTTGATTTCATGTGCACAAGATTGAATTGTCAAATTTTGAGATCAAACCAATTTAGATTTCATCATTTTTCTTCTAATGCATATAATTAAAAATAATAGAACTATCTCTTAGCCATCAAGACAAAATTGTTGTAGAATTAAGGGGGGGTGAAATATATAGAGATAATTCTATGCATAGCATAATAAATGAAAAGTACAAGGGAATGTGGGAAAATATGGATAAGAAATGGTTAAGGAAATGTGAGAATGTGTGTAAAGAGAAGAGTTATAAAATGAGGGAAAGAGTTTGACTTTGCACAACATTGTGTCACTTTTCAATATGTACATTAGGCCATTCTCTCAAAATTAGCACAAAACTAAATGAAAAATGGCATGGGTATAAAATTTTCACTAGTATATATGGATGCTAATTTAAATATCCATTAAAATGAAAGAAGTGTATAGTTTTAATGATAATTTTGGATGAAAGCACAATAGTGTGTCCCACTTTTTAGCATTATTGAGCCACAAAAAATTATTTTAACATTTAGCATATAATGTCAACTATACCAAACAAACTACGAATAATTTATAAACAATATAAA
>VDFB02188253.1:0-35754 GCA_007258455.2 Sequoia sempervirens | reverse complement strand
CCAGATTTGCACCTCTTTTTAGGGTACCCCAAATTAAAGAGCCTTTCCCCTCCAAGCTAAAGCGAGCAACCTCAACACTTTCAACCATCCCCAGATATTTTGAGGTAAGGATTCTAGCCCACAATTGATGCTGCTGCGAACACCATTGCCAATACATTTTAGCTGCTAAAGCTTGCCCATTCAAATCCATCTGACGTAATCCCAACCCACCTTCCTGCTTCGGCCTACAAATGGCATCCCACTTAACCAAGCTCCACTTCCTATGAAGAAGGTTGCCAGACCAAAGGAACTGACGAGACAACCTCTCAAAGTCCTTAATAAAGTTGGCAGGAGCAGAAAGAACAAATCATCTATACAGAGGAAGAGCTTACACCACAGATTTTAAGAGAGTCACTCTTCTTGTAGAAGAGAGCCACTTGCAAGTCCAATGACTAACCAGATTACGAAACTTATCAATAATCCCTTGCTAGAACAGATTAGGAAGTGAACGAATAGCAAGCAGAATGCCAAGATAAACAAAGGGGAGAGAGCCAATCTGAAAGCGAAGGATGCCAACAATTCTCCTTTGGATACTCTTAGGAGTGTTGAAGAAGTAAATAAAAGACTTCCCCTCATTGATACATTGACCTGAAGCAACCAAATAGGTGTCCAAGATACTATGCCATCTGATAGCCTCCTCGACTTTGGCCATGCCCATCAGAGCAGTATCATCAACAAACTGAAGATGGGATTGAGGGGGAATATCATTTCCCCAACTCCAACCTTGAATCAATCCACCCTCCACTCGAGATCTAATAAACCTCCCTAATCTTTCAGCAAGTAAGATGAACAAGTAGGGAGACAGAGGATCCCCTTGTCTAAGCCCCCTAGATGCACCAAACAACTCCGTTGGCTCTCCATTAACCAACATTGAAAAGGAAGAAGAGGTGACACAACTCCTTACCCAATCAATGTAGTCTTTAGCAAAACCAAAGGCTCCCAAAATCTTGAATAAGAAAGCCCATTTAACATGGTCATATGCTTTAGCCATATCGTTGGATACTCTTAGGAGTGTTGAAGAAGTAAATAAAAGACTTCCCCTCATTGATACATTGACCTGAAGCAGCCAAATAGGTGTCCAAGCTACTATGCCATCTGATAGCCTCCTCGACTTTGGCCATGCCCATCAGAGCAGTATCATCAACAAACTGAAGATGGGATTGAGGGGGAATATCATTTCCCCAACTCCAACCTTGAATCAATCCACCCTCCACTCGAGATCTAATAAACCTCCCTAATCTTTCAGCAAGTAAGATGAACAAGTAGGGAGACAGAGGATCCCCTTGTCTGAGCCCCCTAGATGCACCAAACAACTCCGTTGGCTCTCCATTAACCAACATTGAAAAGGAAGAAGAGGTGACACAACTCCTTACCCAATCAATGCAGTCTTTAGCAAAACCAAAGGCTCCCAAAATCTTGAATAAGAAAGCCCATTTAACATGGTCATATGCTTTAGCCATACCGTTGGATACTCTTAGGAGTGTTGAAGAAGTAAATAAAAGACTTCCCCTCATTGATACATTGACCTGAAGCAGCCAAATAGGTGTCCAAGATACTATGCCATCTGATAGCCTCCTCGACTTTGGCCATGCCCATCAGAGTAGTATCCTCAACAAACTGAAGATGGGATTGAGGGGGAATATCATTTCCCCAACTCCAACCTTGAATCAATCCACCCTCCACTCGAGATCTAATAAATCTCCCTAATCTTTCAGCAAGTAAGATGAACAAGTAGGGAGACAGAGGATCCCCTTGTCTGAACCCCCTAGATGCACCAAACAACTCCGTTGGCTCTCCATTAACCAACACTGAAAAGGAAGAAGAGGTGACACAACTCCTTACCCAATCAATGCAGTCTTTAGCAAAACCAAAGGCTCCCAAAATCTTGAATAAGAAAGCCCATTTAACATGGTCATACGCTTTAGCCATGTCCAACTTGATAAACATAGCTTTCTCCTTAGAGCACGCCATAGAGTGAATTGTCTCAGCGGCAATGATAACACCATCCATAATCTGCCTACTTGCAACAAAACCCCCTTGCTCCTCAGAAATTATCTTGCTCAACCAAGGTTTCAGCCTCTCAGCAATCAGCTTTGTAATAATCTTATATACTACGTTACATAAAGCAATTGGCCTGAAAAGATCTAGAGTATTAGCCCCCTCCTTCTTTGGTATAAGAGGAAGAAAGGTATCATTCATGGATTTTAGCATTTGTTTACTCCTGAAGGATTCTTGAACCACCTCCAAAAGGTCCATCTTAATTACTTCCCAAAACTCTTGGAAGAACTCAATCGGAAGCCCATTAGGCCCTGGAGCTTTTCCCTTTTTCATCTGAAACACCACATTTTCAAGCTTTGACAAGGAAATAGGATTAAGGAGAGATTCGTTCATTTCATCAGTAACCAAAGGCGGGATACAATCCAAAATCATAGCTTCTTCCACCTCCTCAAGAAGGAATCCTTAGATAATAAAGCAGAAAAGAAACGAACTGACTCAGCAGAAATAGAAGCAGAAGAAGATAGAATCTCCCCAATTGGCGATAGGAGAGAAGAAATAACATTACCTTTTCTTCTATCTTGAACGAAATTGTGAAAGAAAGAGGTATTCTAGTCACTAGCCTGAAGCCACTTGTTTCCAGAAGATTTCCTCCCTTAGTTCCCATTCCTCAACCTCCTTCACTGTAGCAGCTTCTTGTAATCCAAGCTCCTCTATGAGGCCCTAATCACGAATCTACCTAGTAATCAAGTCCATGTGTGCCTGAGCATTCTGCTTAGCATAAAACACATTACCAAAGTGCTTCCTATTCCGACGCTTCATCCTATAGTTCACATAGTGAAGCCTCTTGGAGAAGGAGTACATAGCAGTACCGAAAGCCGGCTTTCCTAGACTCCACCAAGCAGGAAGCAAATCATGAAGAGAATCATCCCTGAGCCACATAAGCTGGAACTTAAAAGACTGCTTTGTACAACGCCTGGGCAGCTCAACAGTAAGCTTTATCGACCAATGATTAGAGCCTCGTCCATCCAAAATCTCAGAGGTGGTCTGCCACTTGTCTCCCATTCAAAAATTGGACACCAGAAATCTATCCAGCCTTTCCGAAATAGCTACATCTCCACTTCTCCTGTTATTCCAATTAAAATTCCCATTTCCAGGCTTGGTATCAATCAATTTCAAAAGAGCAATGTTATCCTGCAAGGGAAACGAAGAAGGCTCCAAACGAGCACTACCACCTCCCTTTTCCTCCATTGAGGAAATTGCATTAAAATCCCCACCCACAATCCAAGGAAGATAAGGATCCAAAGACCTCACATATCTTACTTGGCACCACATCCGAACTTTACCCTGATAGTCAGTCGGAGCATACATGTTAGTGTAGAGAACTCTCTCCCCTGACTCAAGATGAGAAGCAACACAAGAAATCAAACCCTTGCTTGAGAACCACCATAAAGGACTAACTCTTCGTGGGTCCCATAAACATGCCACCCCACCAGAGCTACCAAGGGCCCCAATGCATTGACATTGTCCACGACCCCAAATCTTCGAAGCCACACTCAACATACTATCAACAGATAACTTAGTTTCCTGAAGGAAGACCACATCAGGAGAATGCATACGAATCAAATCACGAACAACCTTTTGTCTAGGGATGCTATTCATACCCCTCACATTCCAAGAAAGCACTATCATCTTTGGGGTTGGGAGAAGTGTGTATCAATAGTCTTCACCAAACCCGACTCCACCAAAGTTTCACCAATTAACTTGTCCTTTTCCTAATCCTTCTTTCTACCCACCTTGGAGGGTTTCTTAATAGCCCCCCTTTTAAGGGATTTTTGATGCAAACCCAAGGCCGGGGAAGAAGACTTAGCTTTACCTGAAACAGAAGTACCCCGCACCTTAGAGAGAACCCCACCCTCTCCAGGGGAGCCATTAGTTTCCTCCATCACCAAACCAGACACCCCCTTGTTAGGAGCCGAAGGAGGCAAATCTGAATCCATCTGAGTATCCTGTGCACTAGGCTGGACAAAGCTAGAGAACACCGAGGGCTGCTCCTCAGGCACTTCCGCAGCTAGAGAACGAACTGTTGCTTACAAGTCCACTTGAAATCCTTCCTCCTGAACCAAATCCTCCATTGTCTCAAATTTGTTAAAAGTTTCCTCGTCATGCCTCTGCTTGTGGGGTCTCTTTTGGCCCCGCCCACGATTACGGGACTTAACCTGAATAAATCCATCTTTATCCGCCTCCTCCCCTTGCATGGGAGTCTTGCCCTTGTCCATCTTTGAATTAGATTGTGAGAGGGCATTACTTGTACCAACAACACTAGAAGCGCGGGGGCATCCCTGCTGAAGATGACCATACTCATGGCACAATCGACACCTGAAAGGTAGCGTCTCATAATCTAACGGTTGAGTCTAAGAGCAAGACCCAATCGTCATATCAATTGAATCAAGCAACGGGTGAATCAAATCGATTTCAACACATATCCGCGCATAAGAAAAAACCTTCTTACTCAAAGTTTGTTGAGAAGGACCAATAGGTTTTCCCAATAACAAAGCAATCGACTGCAGTATGTCACTTCTCCAGCATTCAAGTGGCAATTGAGGAAGCCAAACCCAAATTGGGATCGTAGATGGTAACTTCTCTACAGAGTTAAATCCAGCATGCCATGGCTTTATAAAAAGATCCACCTGATTATAGAAGTAAGGACCACCCTCAAAAGCCCTATTCCGATCAGAAATGCATGAAAAATCCACCATAAAAAAGTTATTTTCAGCCATCAAAATTTCAAAATCTCCTTCCAGATTCCATGTCTTTCGAATCCACGTGTCAAGAAAAAGCAAAGAAACCCTCATCCCCAAGAACTTACAAATCAGGACATGATTGTTGTAGTAGTCCACATCTTCAGCAACCGACTCCGATTGGATCACTAGAACCGGCCGTTCTTGTGCCCTATCCAAGCACCCATTCACTCTCTGCAATTTAAATGCTCCATTTCATGTCAATCCCGACCCAGATGAAGAATGATTAGGTACCCCACCTTCTTCACCGGCCATAGAAGAATCTCAAACTGTCCTATCCAAGGGCTCAAGCAATGCCATTGCAACTTGGGCAGAGAAGCCACAATCTGCCTGGTACCATAGCCCCAAAAACAGGCGCACTCAAACACAAACAGCAGCAGGCAAAAGAAAGAAGAAACTCCTTGCGGAATACAGGGACATCACAGCCTCCTTCGCTGGAAAGCACACCACCCACTGCCAAAACCAAGGCCCGCACACAGCCCCCTCCAAACACCCACGCGCCACAAACAACAGCCAAGATAGGCAGAATCAGGTCAAACGACTGGAAAAAACAAAGTAAAAGGAAACAAAAGGATAAATCAAGCCTGCCCTACGCCCCCCCACGCGCATGCAAGGCCCCCACGAACAGTAAGCTGCAGCCGATGCAAGCTAGGGCATGGGCGCCCTAGCTCGCCCACCATTGACACCATACGCCATCTCTTCTAGATATTTTCTGGGATATACTTATTTTTTATTTTATGGACTTAAATAGGTTTAACTAACATTTGGTATTCTAAGAAATTTTTATAAACAACAAATTTTTGGAAAACCATTTCCACAAATTTTCCTTAGAAATTAAGTTAGTTTATTTTGATTCGCTTAGAACATACAATATTTACGTAGTAAACTATGTTTTCCTTATATTTTATGTTGTTTAGTTTTTGAAGTAAAAAGATTCACCTACTATTTCATACTTCTATGAAATTTTCTCTCTTCAATTTTTCTTTAGCTAGGCCTGAAAACCTATTTTTTAAGGTAAATTGTAACATCTTCTTAGCAGGAGAATGCACCATCATGCTTAGAGCACCATTTGATTTAGAAGCCACAAGCTATGGTTTCTAATTCATCAAAATTTTGCATAATTTCAGCTGCTAATTTTTTCCAATGGAGTGTCGCTGTCAAATTTCCCCTATAAGCATGTTTTGCAATCTTAAACATATAAAAAAGAAGATCCAAACATTTTCTATCAATCTTTTGTCCTTATGCAAATCACCAATTTTTTGTATAAAACCTATAAAATCCTAAGGAAATAGAAGAATGTTTTTAGATGAATGCTAATATAGAATTCAATATTGGAAAAGATTTAGGATAGCTAAACTTTTAAAAATATATCACTCCTTGAAATCACCGCTATGCTTTGAAACTTGAACTTATTAACTTACCTCTTCTTTTTAATACTTTCTCACTTCTTTACCAATACTTTGTATAATTGTGATCCCATGGACTATGCTCTCTCTCTGCTTGATTTGGTTGCATCCCTCTTTTAACCTTGACTTAAAGATAAGAAATATGCCAAGAAAGGGTTTACCATAGGGCATATCAATTGTGACGTACTCTATTCTAGTTAATGGCTCGCCGTGTGGGTTCTTTGAATCGATGGGTGGGCTCAGACAAGGGGATCCAATGTCCCCCTTCCTCTTTGTTATCATGGTAGAATCTTTAGGAAGGGCTATCAAAAATTGTGCCAACCTGGGCAATTGGGTGGGGGTGAAGGTGGCAGATATGCTCCCCAACATTACTCACTAGCAATTCGTAGACGACACAATACTCTATGGTCAATGTAAGGTGCAAGAGGCTGCCGCTATCTGTAATGTCCCCAAATTTGGAGAACCCCTAAATCTGCCCTAATTTATCAGTTTCAAATAATCAATTTGGTTTAGGGAATATCTATAACCTGATTAGGTCCCTGCAAGACAGAATTAGAAAATATTTACAAGATAATATTGTATGATGCTCTCATTTGAATATGTAAAGAAAACAAGGAAAGTAAGATTAGTGATACAACTACCTGTTTAAGACCTGCCAATAGGTTAGTAAACATCTATAACAAGAAACAGATATCATATGATAAATATATCAGCATCTTTCAGGTTTCTAATTCATTCTTCCCGGAACAAATGGTCTGATAGGGTGCCCAAGAATCCCTCTAGCCTAGGCCCAAGAGCAGTACACTCCCCTTGGCCCCATGTGGCCTCTTGCTATCCATATGGGGTGGTGTGCCTAGTAAGGCGTCCTATCGCCGTTCGCCTGTATCAAAACCGTTATCGCTTAATCATATTGAGAGGTTGCGGGTGCAACTATAGCAGGGTGTCCTGGAAAGTCATTCCCTCTAAGCCCAAGAGCAGTACACCCCTCTTGGCCCACATGTGGCAGGCCTCAACCCTCCACCATGGGGTGGTGTACTTAGAGGATGACCCCAACGCTGTTTCCCCTCCTCGTAGGCCCTCAACTCCCTTATCACTACAATCAGATTATCAAGATGCAGTCCATATTTTAATCTTACATATTGAATCAGTCCACCAATCTGCAGAACTCCCTTGTCCTTTATCAGTTGCTATGCCTTCCTTTCTTAGCCTGTGTTTCGATAGAATAATATATATTGTAATTGCCTTAAGTACTGCCGGGGTGTGCAGACCTGTAGTCCGTCTTTTCTTTTCTGATGTTTGATCTGCCATTAATATTCAGAGGATATAGTTAGTGTAAATCAATCACATGAGAATCTATCACTCCTTTTCATATTAAGGAAGCACAACAACGTATAAGGCTCAATAATTGCTGCAAGCATCATTATTGCATAATCGTATAATACACACACACATATATATATCTCATAAGTATTCCTAATAATCGTTCTTATGTGGATATATATGTGTATATATATTATATGTATGGATCTATGTGTACATATATATATTAATAATTATACTTACTTCCCTATTTATATTTTTGTCAATGATACTTATTCCAATATATGCATTCCTCTGCTGTAATCTCCAGATTTTACTGAATGCAGGTGGTTTCTCTATCTCTCTCTCATGATTATAGCCTACTAATGTCTGCTGTTTATTTCCAAAAATATTCCTTCCCAATCTGCTGTTTCTTTCTCCTATCCCTGCCTTACAAATTTATATATACTCTTGCATATGTCACCTATATATATCTGTGTTTATCTTCTTCATATCTGCCCCTTCCTAATTTCTTAATCTGCTGTGTATAGCATATCCCCTGAATGAATCTGCAGATCTGTTGATGTTGAAACTGATGTATCCTTTTTATCCATCTCACTACCACTCCCATTGTTCATTTATATTCCTCTCATATTCTCTCTACCTTCGATGATCTTCTTTTCTTTTCCTGAGTGGATCGATGATGGTTTTTCCTCTTTCTTATTGCCTTTTATATGCTTTATGTCCCATCCAAGAGACCTGTCCCTGGAGCGTCCATTCGAAGGGTCATGAGTTTTGGTTTGTCTAAGTATCATTACTTACCCTACTCCTCATAATCACTGCTTTAACAATTACTAATTATTATTTCTTTTAGAGTTCGCTGACCTCCTCCCCTTTGGGAACAATCGCTGTTGTTTCCATTATCTCTTCTTGCCGTTAAGAATCTGATCATGGCATTATACTTAATTATCTGCTGCCTTTTAGATTTGACTTCTAATAGGGTTGATTCTTTTAAATTATCCTTATGATTGAATCTCTCCTTGACCCATGATATTGTCGATGTCCTTTAATATTTCTCGTCACCTGCCTCGATTCAGAAATATAACGTGGTGGTTTGAATTTCTAATTAAGCTGATAGTACCATGAATGACTTTATGGTAATATCGATTATTGCCTCCCTCACATGAAATATCTCTCAAGTCTCTATACATGTGTGATAGTCGCTATGTGGACCCATAAGAGCTTAGTGAAGGCTTGATACAGTCAGCATTGGCAATATTAAAGGCGTCAAGATGTAATAGCGGCAATCTTCATTGAGACCCCCGCCGATATAATATTTATTGCTCCTTCATTAAGGATTGTTGCTTCCTTGATTATTCAAGCTCCCTTCAAGGATCGACAGGTAGTAGAAATAAGGATGTCTATCCTTCATAGCGATTACTTTGGCTAATGCGATGGCAATGAGAGAATAAAGTTATGGCTACGGTATTGTGGTGCGTAGCAAACATAAATGATAATCCACAATGATTTATTAATGTATGTGTTTTTAATATCCATCATATCATATTTATAATAATAATTTTATATCCAATAATTATTAATTTTTTATATATTTTAATATTTGTTATATCATAGTGATTATAATATTTAAATTGTTAATATGTATATTATAATTATAATATTGTCTTTAACAATTATAATTATATCAAATGTATTTCGCATCTTAGCACCACGATTTCGGGGACATGACACTATCCAAACCCTTTTGGCAAATTACGTTGTAGCTTTTGGGCAGATAATTAACAAGGGAAAGCCAAGTATTTTTTTCTTCAATACCAAGAGGTCAACACAAAGACGCATAAAAGCAATCTTGAATTTCAATATTGAAGAATTACCATGCAAATATCTAGGGGTACCTTTGTTTAAAGGTGCTATCAAATACAACATATGGGATGATATAATAGATTAAAGTAGAAACAAAGCTACATCTTGGAAGGGGAAGTGGCTCACACTTGTTGGGATAATCCAAATGATCAAGGCAATTTTATCAGCCATTCCCATTTATCAACTTTCAAGTACACAATTTCCAAAGAAAGCTAAGGACTAGTTGGAGATTATAATGAAGAATTTTTTTATGGGAAGGCTCAAACGAGAAGCAAATCCCCTTAATTGGTTGGTAGATTGTGTGCAAGGGAAAGGAACATGGTGGGGTGGGAATCAAAGAAGTTGAAAAACAAAATATTGCTCTAGGAGCGAAGTTGGTCTGGAGAATGTACAAGGACCAATCTACAAAATGGTGCTAAATCTTGATGAAAAAATATATGGACAACGACACCCAAGAAAGAATTCTAACGAACTCCAACCCCCTTGTGTGGCTCAAATGTATAGAATTTCATGTTAAAGTTTGGACACCTCATTATAGATCATATTTCTTGATAATCAACAACATGGACAAGGCGAAATTTTGGGTGGATTCGTGGAATTCTCTTCCTCCATTATTTGATCTCCCATTTATAAATGTGACAAGGACCAAATATTGGACTTTTGAAACACATGGGTTAAGGACTTCTTAAATCCTTGTTTAGTTTGGGGACCATGGAATCTACAAAACTTGAAGCACTAAGTATCTCGATAGCCAACAAAATTACATTGAGGGAAGAACTAGGCAAGGGTAGTGTGGTGCCAAACACAAAGGAGGGCATTATCATTTGGACTGGCTCGAAGAGCGGGATTTATTCAGTGAAAATGGGCTACAAAATCCAAATTGCTCTAGAACAAGTTGTGGATTGGCCGATTGAGCTGTGTTGGAGCAAGTGGACACTCCCCAAGGCTAGGGTGTTTGCGTGGTCCACCATTCATAAACGTATACTAATTGTTGATCACCTAAACATTGGGAATGTCTGGTCCTTCTAGATGCATCATGTGCAAGGAAAGCAAAGAATCTGTAGATCACCTACTTGTAAACTGCCCCTTTGCTAGCACTGGCTCCAAAATTCCCTTAATTGGTTCGACCCTATCCAGAACGACATCCACCAACTTTTTGTGGGATGGAAAACATGAGACTATTTGTCTAGGAAGGCATTTGGGTGAAGAGCCCTTCATTGTTGATATGGGAGATTTGGAAGGAGAGAAACAATATAATCTTCAAGGAGAAAGAATTGTCGGTGGCATTGGTGTTAAAAAAGATGGAGGTAAGTATATGTGAGGTAGTCAAATCTAAGATATCGTGTTCTGGACCTAGATTGCTCACCGCATGGGATGAGCAAATCATGAAGTGTTGGATGTCCCTTCAGATACCATAGTGCTTCAAAACCAAAACTTCAAACATGGCTAAACGAGCTATGGCCAAGTGGTTCCCTGTAATGTCCCCTTTTTAGAGATAACAAATTAAAACATATTACTAAGCATTATTATACTTCTACTCATATTTCTTAACTTATTATAGGAACTAAAATTCATAACATACTTAATTTTATGAAATTCCTATTTAATTGATATCATTTTTTCATTCTAGTTTTGACCTTTATCTGATTCTAATTTCCGATCCTTAGATAAGGGGGCTTGGTGTCTATGGGCGCGAGGACACCACCTCCTTAATGCAGCCCAGATGTTAGGATCAAGTCCCTTCACCCTTGGGGCCCTCGGGATGGATTTACTCCGCCTCTCCCTAACAACACCCGACCTCTCTAAGGGGGAGAATTAGAAGCGATAAACACTAGGGACTATAAATTCTGGTCTTAATTCATTCTAAGGCATAAACTTCTAACTCTTGATTGGAATAGATCTTCGCCTTGGCTTCCCTTTGCTAACCTCATTGGAGGGTAGATTTATTGTGCAAAGGGCACGTGAACAATCTCAAAGTGGACTCCCTCAAGGTGTTCCACCCGTCTTGGGACCGTCCATCAATGGAGTGAATTACCAGCCTTTCCCTCCACAAACGCCCTATCCTTATTGAGTGCTAGCGGAAAGGAATTTTGGCCTGAAGTCTATTCTTCAAGGTAAAGTCATAATAGCTCAACAAGACACATATTCTGTTCTTACATATCAAATCAGTGACACAGATCCATTATTCATAATAGCTCAACAAGACACATATTCTGTTCTTACATATCAAATCAGTGTCAATCATAGTATATATATATATATATATATATATATATATATGAATGTATACTTGTCATTTATATTTAACCATCATAATATGTTTAGATTTTTTCATATAATATACCTAAGTATATTATATCTGATATCTACTATTCTTACTTACTAGAATATGACAATACTTACCTCCGAATTATGTATCTGCAGCAAGAGTTTCTTTTCTAGCAGATATCTCATATTTATTTCTTTCCTATGATCTTACCTACTACTGCTGTAGACTTCATTTCTCCTCCTTCATAAATTCTATCTAGATTCTATATTATATTTGAAATAGAATGGTAAACAAATATAAATCCTATGCTACAGATTTATGACAAAATATAATCTGCAATTTACAATAAATCAGCAAGCCTACTTTAGGATGGGACAGATCGCAGCTTACAGCATTGGTTTATTTTCTGAGTTTCACCCAATATTCTAATCTAAGTATATCTATTCTCTTTTCTCCCCAATCCATGCCCATCTGTTTGGGACTTATCTTCTTTTATAATCTGATTTTCCAACAGTCACAACCTGATTGCATCGATTATATTTTAAGGGACATGCTCTTCTATAACTATCGTATTTCTTCCTTAATCGTGGCTTGCTGTTTATGAATTCAGAATCGATGCCTTTTAAAGATAATGGTTAGGAACCAATGTAAACATGCTTGGTGACTATTATTATTTATTTAATTAAGGCATAAAGGTATTTAGTAGTTTCTTGAGAATAGTTTTATTATCATAACAATTACAATTAGTTATATTAATTGTTCTATTTTGTATTATAATAATATAATATTTGTGATAATAAAAAATATAATAATCTTTAAATTGTGATTATTTATTTTCACATCTTTGATATTTATTTTATTAGTTATTTGTATTTTAATATTTGATTTGTTATTTAACTTTAGTATTTATATATTACAATGATTGTAATCACAATGATATTCAATATTCATCTTGTAGTATCAATTTTATATTTACAATTATAATATTATATTTCAGTTGTAATTACTTATATTTGTATTTTGATATTTATTGGTTTTGGTATTTGTATCTTGATAATTATAATAAAATTGTTAATATATATATGTACTTGTTATTTATTTATTTGCATTTATGTTTTAATATGTATGGTATTTATGTATTTGTATTTCAATGCCTAGTAATTTTAGTGTTCCATTTCGGGGACATGACATTCCCTCTGCCTAAGGGATGCTTAAAGATGAATTTTGATGGGGTTACGAAAGGCAATCTCGGCATCTTTGGTGTCGGTATTGCAATTCAAAACGATAGTGGTGAACTTCTTTGGTCAATTGCGAAGAAACTACCGACAGGCACCAATAATGAGGTTGAATTCAGAGCACTCCTAAGGGGGTTGGAATTCTGCCAAGAGAAACAACTGTTAGATGTGGACATAGAAGGCGACTCACAAATATGTATAAATGCCATTAGGAGTAGAAACATTCTAAATTGGAAATTGCAAAATATCATAGAGTCAATCTAGAGGCTATTGGACACATTAGGGAACTTCACTCTATCCCATTGCTACTAGGAAGGAAATAGGATGGCAGACTTCCTTACCAATACGGCATGTGAGCTAGACGATGAGGAGATTGTTCATGACAACTCACAAATATGTATAAATGCCATTAGGAGTAGAAACATTCTAAATTGGAAATTGCAAAATATCATAGAGTCAATCTAGAGGCTATTGGACACATTAGGGAACTTCACTCTATCCCATTGCTACTAGGAAGGAAATAGGATGGCAGACTTCCTTACCAATACGGCATGTGAGCTAGACGATGAGGAGATTGTTCATGACAACTCCCATAATTGGGGAGACTCAAGACATCCGAACGTGGCTAGGATGTTGGCATTCTCGAGGCTGGACTCACGAGTGCTGATCTTTTAGATAGGCTATGTTGGCCTTTTTGATTGTTGTACTATCCTTCACCTCTCCTCGAGGCCAGTCTGCACTCTTTGCTAGTCGATACCACGACCTCAATGGTCGTTGCATAATCTGGCTCTCAGCGCAGATTTGATTTAGCAAGTACTGAGATTGGGATTTAGCAAGATCTCCAGATAAGAAGAAATCCCAAAGCAAATCTCAAATGGCCTTGATAATGCCTCCCATGGTCTTTAAATGCCCACAACTTAGTGGGAAAGGCATCTAAGAATGCAGGTGTTTGGAATTACTTGCCCGTGTGTAGAGATTGGTTACTTTGGGCAGCTCCGTCGCCTATTCAATATAAACTCTTCCGTCGATGGGTAGGCTATTAAAAAGGCCATCGACACTAGTATGTTCTCGGGCACCCACATTCATGACAACATTCTGCTAAATTCCTTTTTGAAAAATTTCGTAATGGTGTTCTGGGCTACGGCATGGAACCAGTGTATAGTAAATCTCATAAAGGCCCATCTGAGGCCAAATGTTGTGGTTGTGATTGGGGCTTTCAACATGGATTCGAAGGTGGGCAATTTTGTTGGTATTTTTGACATTGCCACTACCTGCAGGAATGAGAAACTCAAGCAGGCTATCACCCTATTCGGGGAAGGTGTGGAAAGAGGCAATATGCACACCTTTAACTACTACATAGGTGTAGAAAGTGAAATCTTGGCCCTTGAGTAGATCTCAAGAGCTTTTGAAGTAGCTAAAGGCCTATGCGCTCTCATTCATCACAAGCTATAGTAGGCTGGCTGTGTAATGTCCCCTTCTCATCAGTGATTAGCCTTGCAGTTCATCAGTCTATTCCGGAACCCGTAGGCTGGAATGAGGAGAAATTAGGGTTTCTTGGCTTGGAGTTTTGTGGCATTTCATGTTATTTACTATTTTTAGTAAATACTTTTATGACAGTATGTAGTTGGTTGTCTTCAGTCATCTCTTCATTAGAGCATGTTGCTTGATGTTTCAATATTGACTTCTCAAGCTTTATTTGGTGAATTAATTGATTAAAGGCATAAGTGTTATAATTTTCAGTTGACCCCCCCCTTGGCCTAAGGATATAACTTGAAAGTTGTTTTAAAAAGGGGTCATGAAGGGTACGCCCATGTCATAAGAGATATTAATATTTTATTGTGAACTTTATGCCTTGAGAAAAGTGGACGCCACCTTTTGTGAGGAGTTGTATTTTATGAAATTTGAAAAAAAAGAAGAATTCTAAAAGGTGACTTTTGGCGTACCTTCTTGGAAGGTGATGAGTTTCTCAGTTTTTATAAAATGAAGGCATTGCTCCAACATTTGGTATCTACTGTTTATCATATTGTTATGCTGTCAAAATGACAATGGACATTTTGCTGTTGCTTCGAGGATGCTACCTCCTAGCCCTTTCCCAATTTCGTGTTTGAAATACAACACCTAGTTGGAATATTTCTGCTTCTCAACATCAGACTAGCAGATTGAGCATCAAGATTGAAGAATTTCTGGAGTATTTTCACAGTTTTGGTTTCCTGGTTTTTCTACAGCTGAAGCTGATTTTTGAATACATCTTTTGGAGTGATTTTTATTTTGTTCTGGGTACTTTGGCAAATCATCTGTTGGTTCAAGGCGCCTCCTTCCACAAAAGATTGGAATTTATTTCCAAGTCTTTTTTTTTTATCTTGCAAAATCGATTTTTTAAGAGGGCCGTACCTTTTTAGAGTGCCTTGGAATCGTGTTAAATAAATGGGAGTTGCTGGTGATTGTTTCTGGATTTCATCTTGGGCGCCAAACCTCTAGGAAGCATTTGCAACTGATATCTCGTCATTCAGAGGTAATTTGGTCAACTTATGAGCATTTTCATGAATTCACAGTTTGCTGGTTGAATTTCCAGAATTCTGATTTTTATATCAGATTGTTACAGTTTCCAGTTTAGATCTTATACTTCAGTATTTGAGTGTTATATGATTGTAAAAGTTCATATTTCATGTCTAAGGTTCATTTCCTATCATTATAATTTGTAATCTGCAGAGTTTAATTTGTAAAGGTTGAGTTTAAGCATTACTAATCCAACCATTTCCAGTTCTGCAATTACTTATTGTTTTGTCATTAAATTACCCCTGGATGGTTTACCACCATTGTGGATAATCTGATTTGTATCACTCTTATACCCACTTTCATAGTGGAGAATCCCCACAACTCTGTGGATGCCCGCCGCAGCGGATGAATTGTTTTAATTGTAATATTTTCCCCCCACTGTTTGGTGCTAGTGAGGAAATGCTTTTCATGGCTGGTTATCCGCCTATCAGTTTCTAGTTTTCAAATTCAACACTCCGTCATATGTTAGCACCTCGCCCTCAGTGGGATCTTGAGTGCACATTCTTGACGTTGAGTAGTTTTCATTTCAAGTTCAGTTTTCTATTTGGAGCTAACGCTAACCGAGTTGATTAAGTGCTGGTTATGTGTGTTAATTCATCGAAAAAATTGGTTAGCATATTTCAGGCTTGTGGCTTACATGTCTATAAACACTTTGTACTCATTTTCAAAGTTAATAAAATGGGCTCTACTCCCTTGGTAGCAACTTATCTATAAAAAAAACACATCATAAAGCCAATCAAAAACATTTTGTATCATAATATATACTAAGTGTATCATCATCTAAAGGGACAAAAAGACTTGTTGGAATAGAGTCGTGGAAAAGTTAATGGGTAGAAAACCGCAGGAAGATTATAAAACAACTATAGCATTAAAAACACTCCCTTGCTCCACATCTATATATAGTGAGGCTTGTTATCACATTTAACCCAATCCACTCACATATAAAGTCTTTATTCTCTCGCTCAACCATAGTTTAATCTCAAAACCTACTTATTTCTAGTTCTCGCACAACAATGGTAGCCCCCATCCTTATTGATATCTCTTAGAGGCCAAGGCCTAAGTATAAAAAGTTCCCCTATAAAGCCATGTAGATAGATCCAATTGTAGCATTCTCTAAAGTCCCTGTCGATGTCATCCATAGCGAAGACATCCGGAAATACATACATGCGCCCTTAATAGAGATAGACCACACTAAATTTGAAACCCTAAGGCTTACCTTGCTGCAGCCTAGAACCCAAAGTTACTTGACATAGTATAGAAACATAGCAGAAAAGAAGCTTGATATGTGGAGAGAGTTCCTTGACTTTACCAAAGAAGAAGGGTGGGTCTAGATAATTTTGAGTAGGATCCATGATGAGTACTTCTACTTGGACCAACCTTATAGGATAACAAAAGAGGCCATTCGATCCGTCATAGGGCTCTATGCACAGGGGGAAATACCATCGAACAAAGCCATAAAGAATGCAGAGGTAGCTAAGCTAACTGGGCTTACCTATGACGAGAGGAGTCTGGATGTAACAAATATCACAAATCCGGCAGTAAAATATGCTACCATGGGCATTGCATATAAGGTCTATTACACCAACAGAGAGGATTCCACCACCACAACTTCCATTTATGTGGCATATCAAATGGTGGCGGAGGGAAAAGACATTGACCTTTGCAAGGTACTACACCAAGAGTTATTGGAGAATTTGGAGCGCACCAAACAATCTCATTATCAATTCCAATATGGTACATTGATTAGCTGCTTAGCATTCTATTTCATGAATAAATTACTAGCATTTGTGGGGAAAGTATGGGACACTATTAGGTCGATTGCTTCACAAACTCAGGAGCACGTACGACACTTTAAGGATGCTACGTCCTACACCACTACATCCTAGGGATTTTTCGAGTCTAAGATAGAGAACAAATATCATACAACATGGTCTGAAAATACATCAACATAATTGTCTTCCTAGTTGACAAATACTTCACACTTATGGAAGAAATTGAAACGTGAACCTCTTGGATCCCTATTCTACCCTATGAGGTTACAAATGCAAAGATAGATTCCTATGCAACAACACTTCTTAGCTATAAGCATCGACAAACAAAAGAATTCACAACATACCAAGAGTTCATGGATAATGTGGCAAAAAAGAAAGCGGAGGAGTACATCGATAAAACAAAGAGAAAATAAGGGAGAAATGGGGCGTACCTAAGAAAGAACCAGAGGAACAAAGCACAACCACTTCGTGGAGGTTCGGATGCTTATCAATTGGAGCTTCACTTGTCAAATCTACACAAATTGAAGGTCGCACAAGAAGACGTAAAAGGAGACTACCTACCAGACCACTGCAAATGGAGTTGTTGGAGGAAGAGGCCTCCGAAGCATTATTACAAATGAGTGTAGAGAAGAAAAAGAAGAGAAGAAAGGAAAAGTCTTGTAGAGACACTCCTTCGAAAGAAGAGAGCACGCAAGAGGAATCTTCAGAGAAAACTCATACAAAACCTCCAAGGATGAATATCATTTGTATAACGGCCTATTCCGAAAAGATGTCCTAGCTCAGACATTCCAAATCTATGATGATATGGCGGCCCACAACAAAATAATAGTAGAAAAGGCACTATTACGGTATATGGTAGCTTCCAACATCACACTAGAAGACCTTATGGCTAGATTCTCACCTCCATTGGCGACCACACTTAAACTCGTAAGGGAGCAAGCAACAAAAGAAGAAAAGCTGAAAGAGATAGCCATTGTAGAGGTAGCTCCTATTGCTACTCCTACCTAGAATTAGAAGATCATCGAAATTTAGACCAAGGAGTTACAATCAAAATAGAGGCTGTTGTACCCCAAATTAAAATTTTTGTTACACTTGGGCATTTTGAAGAAATGAGTAAAAGTCTTGTCAAATTTGTCAAAAAAAGTCAAAATTTGGGTTTGCATGTCTTGCATGAGGGGTAAAAATGTGAAATTTCCAAAATCTGACGATCTGGGCCTGCTCAGAGCGACCTAATCTATAAAACCTAGATCTCAGTTTTTCATCCCTACTTTTTAGGAAAACTGCTATTTTTATAAATTTTCTAAAAATAGTAAACTTTTTCTGGGTTTCTTTCGAAACAGATACTGGTAAAACTTTCTAAATATAGAAAATTTCTAAAAATAGAAAGTTTGTCCGCCAGGGTTTAAACTGATTTTGATTGGCTCAAAATACTTCCTCATCAGGCTGGTTCAGTCAAAATCACAAAATGATCAGTTTTGCCCTAGTGGGTCTATTCTGTTTTTTTTAATTTCAGAAAGCATTGCGGGAGCTTCAAAAGTCATCAATGGAGGCCAGTCAGCTACCAGGAGTCGGATTCAATGTTCAAGCACTGAACAAAAGATGGGATGGTGAGCGTGCACGAAGAAAAGAAGTTGTGAAAGTTGAAAACTGCAAAATAAAAACTATGGAGGTAATGGGTGCCCCAGAAGGAGATAGGCGCCCAGCTTTTTACGGCATTAGATGATGAAATTAGGGTTCGTGCTTCCAAGCAAAGTTGTTTAGATTCCCCCCAGTTCTGCAGTGAGTCCGACAGTGCAATCATCAGATCATCCAGTCGCCCGGAATTCGAGATCGAACAGGGAGGTTTCAACCAGAAGACAAAATGCAAATCATGGAAATCACTGAAATTTTTCTAAGTCTGGGAACTTTTGGTGCCCCAGGTGCCCAAGGGCACCCAACCTTTTGGAAGGTCAAACTCAACAGTTAGGGTTTGCAAATGAGCTCAATCTCTTCAGGATTCGGCCAGCTCCGCAATGGATGTCTTTGACAGATCATCAGACCTGTCAATCACTGGCAAATCTAGATCGAGCTGAAGGTATAGAATGAAGGTGGAAGTTTGAAGATGAAAATTAGATAAAAAATGGCTAAGTCTGGAGGAGTTGGGTGCCCCAGAAGGAGAAAGGCACCCAATATTTTAAGGGCTTAAACAGATGAATTTGCCAGAGGTGCCCCCAGTATGTCTTCTTCGGATTCGAACCAGCTTTCCAATGCAACCTTCAGCTCGTCAATCTGAGTTGGCAGTCATCAGATATTGAGGGCTGAACAGAGGGAGAAAAAGAGCTAAATGTCAAAAGTCAAAAGCAAAGGTGAAAGTTATGGAAAATATTCTAAGTCTGGTGAAGTTGGGCGCCCCAGCTTGCCAGGGGCGCCCAAGCTTTTGATGCCTCAGATTCAACTTTTAGATGAAATCACTCCCAGTAGACCCTTCTCAGAATCTTCTCAGCTCCGCAACGAGTCCAGCTGTTAGTCCATTTGAGCTCCGGATCATCTGAAATGACAAGATCATCTGAAGGAGAGAAGTTGATGAAGAAACGTGAAAAATGGTTAAGTCTGGTTGAGATGGGTGCCCCTGGAGAGGATAGGCACCCAAGGTTTTGAAGCCTGAGATGGCAGTATTTGCAGTTGCAGTGTCCAAGATCACCTTGTTAGATTCAGCCAAGCTATCCAACGAAGCAGCCAACCAGTTGATCTGATCAGTATAGCCCCATAATCGAGGTTTCATCAGATGATCAAAGAGAAATGGAGAAAATGAAAATTACTCAAAAATGGCTAACACTGTGAAGGTTGGGTGCCCCAGAAGGAGATGGGCACCCATGATTTTGAAGGATCAAACAAAGTGTTTAGCTGAAGTTGCCTTCAGGATGATCTTCTCAGAATCAGTTAGGCTTCGCGATGAAACATTCAGCTCGTCCATCGGATCAATCTGGAAGCCGGAGATCAGAATCAAAGTAGGGTTTCAAAATTGAGAAAAGTTGAAAAAAAAAAAAAACTCTAAAAAATGGTTTCTGGGAGAAATTGGCGCCTCTAGCCAAGAAGGGTGCCCAAGTTGTCTTGCTTTAGTCAAAATTTCAAATTTTCAAAATTGCAAGATGAAAGATGGATGTCCAAGTTCGATGAACAGGCTGATTTTAGGGTTTTGAAGATAAAAGCAAAATGAAAGTAGGGTTTTCTCAGGCCTAGAGCTTATTTAAGAGGCTTTTATCATTCAAATTTTATTATTTCTTGTAGGTGGCGTCGAAGTTGAAGAGGAGTAGCAACTTTGAAGTTTTTATTTTAAGAATCAAGAGTTCAAGGTTGCTGATTTTCAAGAAGTTCTCCATTAATTTTCAGACCAGCAACATAAGACCTTGCTTTTTCATGCTTTTTTCATCCAGAACATCGAATTTTTGAAGAAGAAGGTCAAGGATTTCAATTTTCAGCCATCTGGGTCATTTCATCTCATCTTTTTGAAGAATTTTTGAGGAAATTTATCAAGTTGCAGCAGCTGCTTTTTCCTTGCATGTCAGTGAAATTGTCAGAGTTTTCAAATTTTGATCTGGGTCCTCTTGAAACGTTCTTTTGAAGAAAACCTAGATCGCAGCTTTTTTCAAGAAAATTTCAGATTCTAGGGTTTGCTGCTTTTTCAATCAGACCTTAGTATTTTTCAAATCTAATCAACTGGGTTCATTCCAAATTGTCTTCTGAACAAAACCCAGGTGCTAGCTTTTTTGGTGAAAAATTGAAGAAATTAGGGTTTGCTGTTTTTTCAGACTACACTCAATTTTAAAAAATGGACGATCTGGGTTGTCTTGCAACGAAATTCTGAGCAAAACCCATATCTCAAAAAAATTTCCAAAAATTTGTCCGTTTGAGGAGGAAAAATCACCAGTCTAAAAATGGAAAGTTGTTTAAAACTTGTCTGAACATAGGCGAGTTTATAGTCATTCTTCAAGGTTTTCAAAATGGAATACACTCCCAATGATTTCAAGACCAAGTCAGTACTGTACCATGACTTCATCAAAATAGCTGAGATTGACTTGCATCACATCAAGCCGGTGTTCGACCTACATGCTTCGGAGAACGCAGGTAACACTGCAATCAGAAACCTAGGGCACTCTGGACTTCTCGCAACATCATCCATTCCTATTTCAGTGCAGAGTTTAGAGTTTGTAATCGCTTGCATCAAGCATTACAATCTGGCGACATGGGAGGTCCAGTCAGTAGATGGCAGAGTGATTTGCAGTTTGAAACCTGACACGATTGAAAAATGCTTTTCAATTCCCCCTTGACCTGAAAGTGTGACTATCTCTAAGGGCGAATGTGAAAGGATATGGGACATGCATAAAGAAAAATACAGCAAGAAGATTGCATAGAAGTGGATGAAAGAAAAACATAAGACTTTGCCGAGTCACATTTCCATGATGTCAGCAAAGTTTGAGAAAGCGGCCAATGAGGTTGAAGATTTCCTGAGATCAATCGCAGATGGTGAAGAAATCTTGGAAAAGCGAAACTTTGCTATTGATGGTATAGATGCACCTGACAGGGACACAATTTCTTTCTTTTTAGCGGATGTGATCGAGATTTAAAGCTGCTTTCATGTAGAAGCTTTCTTTCTGCTTTCTTTCTATTCTTGGAACAATTCTTATCCATGCTTTGAAGAAGAGAAAGAAGATAAAATGTAATAGTTGGTGTTTCTTGCTTTTCTTGCTTTCTTAGGTGTTAGATGTTATCTTCTTTAGTTTTAGAAATAAAGCTTGCTTGATGAGCAAGTCTTAGTTGTAAAAGCAAGGAGATTTTAGGGTTCCCTACTCCTCTGCTTGTCTATAAATAAGAGTGTTTGCTCATTGTTTTTCTTAATGATTATTGTGATAGCAAAGTGCAAGCCTGTAATGTTGCAAGTTGTTATTCAGTGTTAGTTCACTTTGTGTAAGAGCAAATTGCATGCCTCTTTAGTTGCAAGTATTGTTCAGTGCATGTGTCTTGTGTTGATGTATTCTGGTTTGATGGCTAAACTGTAAGCCTATTCTGCTACAATCCTGCTGTCCCAAAAGTGTAATCTCTTGTTCCTGAAGTTCGAGAAAATAAAGTCTTGTGCCTGCTTTGCTGCCCTGATATAAAGTCTTAGATTTCCGATTATTGTGTTATGCTTAAATGATCTTTATTTCAGCCTGCATTGAAAGTAAGTAGATGTGCGTAGGGAGAAAAGTTTATTTAAGTATTTATGTTAGAGAATCGTTCCTTGTCCATTTCTAACTCTCTTGCTCTGCGTTTACTTGAGAAGTTAGAAACGTCATTAGAGTAGGCTTAGTCGTAGTTGAAATTCCAAAACAGAAAATCTTAGCTACTGCGTTTGAGTTTTATAACCTTGTCCTCTTAGCTGAAATAAAAAAATAGGCAAATTAGTTTTAGTTTACTTTCTTTTGAGCAACATTAGCAAAGAGGGAGCTTCCTCTCCTAATTTGAAGAGCAGGTTACTGCACATAACTGTCCGTTTCTAATTTGCATTCTAGAGGTGCGAATTTAAACCCCAACAGAGGATTTATAAATGGATGCTTGGAAAGCCAGACATAACCAAGCATATTCAAACAGAGATTAAGGAAAGCTACCGCCAAAGTCTACCAGGATATTTGCAAGGAAGAAGCAAAATATGCAAAGGCCACTTCTTCGAAGTCAATGCCTCTAGACCATAGAGTACCTTCTCCTCTACAAACATCAGATACCCCTTTTTCCTTTGCTACCTCATTCATGCAATCCATCAAAGACATTTTGGCCCGCCAAAAGCAAATCCAACCACTCACATCACAACAGCTACTCCAATTCCCATTAGTAGGATCACAGGTTGATCTTAATAATATCTCCCCTCTTCACAAACTTCAATTGGGGGATCTCCTACACCAAACAACAAGGTGGGAAATCTTGAAGCAACATGTAGATAACTTAGAACAATTAGAAGATTTGGTGAAGGAGATGAAGGAAAAATTCCCTTAGCTACAAGGGGACTCTTCCCAACCCCTTGCGGTAGAACTAAAGACATTAGTGGATGGGGTACTATAGGATGCTCAGTTGCAAAAGAGCACTATGTGGCAATAGATCTTGGCAGAGTTGCAGAAGACAAGAATGGATGATGATAGGAAAAAGTGTACCACCACCCACTCCACCCTGGAATCACATCTTAGTACACTGAAGAACACCAAGGGAGACATTGATGCTTTATACTAGTTTTTCTTACAATGACCAACTATTACAGCCCCTACGAAAACACAAATGGATCAGATAGAGAGGCATATTCAGCAGGTGGCTACCTCATATGATGCTCTACAGGATGCAGATGGACAAACCTGGATACAGATAGAGGTCTTACATGCTCAATTTCAACAACTCTAGGATTAGGGATCAAACAAGACACATTTCAACAGTTAAGGGAGGTTGTAGACCTGCGATTAGCTCACATAATTGGGTTGAACAAGGACACACAAAAGTTGGGCTAGTAGATTCAAATTCCTATAACCCTTCAGGAGGCAGAGCGTTTGCTCACACAAATCAAGGTGTATAGTCAACAATTACAACAACCTAACGTACAATGGGATAACACTTTTGCCAATCTTAAAGAAATTTATAAGGGAATTCTTCCTCGACAGTAGAGTTGGCTTGACTTGAGGACAAGCCAACGTTTTGAAAGAGGGGACAATGTTGGTAAGAAAGTAGCAATGAAAGAACAACCACTGCACATCCTATCACAGTTTACTGCAAAGGTCTTGTAGAGCCTCAAATTGAAAGGACATCATATAGACTAGGAGTATTATGAATGGATCATGTCCCCATTAGATATATATTTATATAGCTAAAGATATAATATAGTAGAGAGAGAGAGAGAGAGAGAGAGAGATATGTAATATGTAGAAATAGAGAATGTAATTAGATAACAAAAAGGAAAAGAAGACCATATGGATGTTACATGAATAGTCTTTGATATTATATATATACCAGATTTCTATGTACAATATGTTAAATCTTATGATTGATTTATGTTTCAATATTCTGTTAATTAAGGCACTGTCTGGATTAGCTCCTTGTTCCCTTTGTATGATTGAGTTTGGGGTATAAATACAACACACAAAATTTACTTGGGGCTTAAAACTTTGGTCTGTGTTCCCCCTTTTTCTTGCTAACAAGGCTGCCATGTTTTAACTTTTTGTAAGGCCCTATGACTCTGTTGCCTAATGGACGCTTAGGCTTCTAGGTTCACCATGTTTAGTAGGAAAACATCCCATTGAAGTCATCAAAATGTTGGCATTTTATGCCCTCTTTATGACCTATCGATAATAACCAATCTAAGAGATATTAATCAGGCCATCTTGCATGATGATGCTTCTATGGACCTTGCATTAGCCGTCCTTTTCCATGCCTTAATCAATACCAAGTTGCCAAAATTAAAAAATAACTAAGTGTTTGACTTGTCGGGGTTTCAAGCTTTCTCTTACTTGCTTGTCACCACACTATTGCTATCGGCCTTGAGGCCTTCCTTGTTCCTTTTGTAGATTTAGCTAAGGTATTTTCCCCTTGTTTCCTTATTGCTTTCTACTCGTTTCCATAGGCCCTCGATCGCCCAGCCTTGATCCTTTAAGACTTCAAAACTTTCCTTACATTCTTTCTCTTTTAGATAAGAGATAGATGTTCTCCTTGAAGCTCGATGCTTGAAATCTTCCCTTCACAAATTTTCCCAAGTCCTTTTTATCGGTTTTCGGCCTTTAGGTTTTCTCTTTACGCTCTTTCCTCTTTGACATGTGTTAAGCGCCATTCTTGATCCCTGAACCCCAACTCATTCCTTTCATCCTTCATTCTTCCAAATCCTTTCATTGAACTCTCAGACTTTTAGCGTTCTTCGTCCTCCTCTTCTTCAAGAAGCGGTATGCTTGAGGCCGAATGCTTGATAGAGGTAGTCTTTTGAGGTTACAAACAATTTAATGTTTACTCATTTGTTTGACAGTAGGCTCGGGCCCAAAATTCCAATGATATTCCTAGGAAGTGTGTTTTGACCTAGAAATGCCATTATTGCTTAGCGACTCCACTCAACCATCAAATCTCAACTTCTAAGGCTATAGGAATGGCATTTTATGCATTTGAGTATGGATCTAGGACTAGAGAGGTGCCCATACCTCATTAATTATTTGTTGTTGCCCCTTTTGTTAGAGTTCCATACCTATATCGCGGATTTTGTGGGTGATCTTCATCTTTCCAACACTCAAACTCAGAAGTCATGAACAATAGGATATGGTGGAGACTTAGAGATGTCCTATCATACCTACTTGGTGGCCCATATCAGATTAAAATGGACACTTGTCTACACTTCATTGGTCTTGGCTAGCGGCTAGGGTTTGGACTTGAGATCCCATGTTATGGCATGGATTTCTCTACTTCCTCTCACCAAAACAAAGCCTCTAAGGATTTTCGGCAAGGGGGCAGAGTTCTGCCCTAGTTGTTGACATAGTCTTTTTGCATTTTTTATATTTTTGCTACTGCAATAGGCTTTAAGCCTTTAAGCCTTTGACTTAATGAAATTTTGTCATCTTTAACCACCACTTTGATTTGTTGAGTAATACATTCTCCTTACCTTCATTTTTGAATGCATGTTCTCTATTTCTATGTGTGATATGCCATGATAAAATTTATTGGTAGAACTAATTGTGTATTATTTTCTTCCCTTTTAGCTTTTGTTCAAACCTAACCTTCATGCTACTTCCTGAAACTGATAGAATATAAGACTGTGTAAGTCCTTTTTGCAATTTCATTACTTCCGTGTGCTGCAATAAGCAAAAAAAATCACATTCTGATCTTGGTGCATCACCACACTTTCATTTTTGTATTCCTTTCCTCCCTTTTCCTCAACAAGCTGATAGAGTAGGGTACTTTTAGGGTGTTATTCAGTGCTGGGTTGGACCAACATTGCTGCACTTAGGTTATAAAGGAAGCTGACATTCTTTGGAGGTTTGATTTTCATCTCAAGGGTCCCACACCTAAAGATCAATCGCATATTTCATTGGAATACTGAACAAGTAGTTCAGTGGGGTGCAATTCCAAGTGACAACAAATTCTATTCATTTAGGGACTCCCTTGCCATTATTTGTGGTCTGCGTGCATTCTATACTTTGGCAGATCTGATTTTTCATGGGTCATCTTCAAAGTTGTGTAATGGTTCTGAACATTCATTGAATTTGAGGACAATTTCCTCCTAGCAGAGAGGAAATGACAAAACATAGACGCATGGGCTGGTGTTTTTCAATTCAATATAGTCACATGACCTAGTTTACTTTATTAAATGTTTTACATTGTCACATTAGCATATCATATATTTGAAAGTGTGTTGCATAACTTTTAATACATCTCTATTCTCCTAGAAGCTTCCTTCATCGATAAGCTTTGTTGTACATACTTTGTAAACCTATCTATACATGATATATATTTACGCTTGCGACGATATCATTTTCTCTTGTTGGTTCAATTGTATACACATCATCATCACTTGCTTTGATTTAGTTCTCTTTATTATTTTAATGTCAGTTACTTTATAGGTTTGTGGTATTCTTTTTCACTCTCCTACCTGCTATTGCAACTTGTATTTTCAGTCTCTTTGGCCTATCTGGGTTATTCATGTACATTAATATAATCGTTCTTTCTTTCTTTGATTTGAACATCTTGTTAAATTTCTAATATAGTAAATAATAAAAACAATTTAAAAGTCCTACAAGTTATAGCCTAGGCTACTAGCCATCTTTTAGAAGACAACCCTAGGGATGTTGTAATATGTAATCCACAGCTCTCTACTTGAATTTTCTTATGCCTTCATTTCTACCTTTATTTCTCTTTTGGTATAGATATGGGATAGTATGCTTTTTGAACGTGTTCGTTGATGTCCCATGTATTCTTGCATCTGACTTCCACATTTACCACTTTTTGTATTTAATGGATTTAAGTACTTATATTTCTTTTGGGTTGGAAAACAAATGAATTGACTATGTAACACCTCCTAATGTAGTACTATTGGAAATATCTCTTAAATTATTCGGCACAGCTACAAAGTTGTCTTGTTAATAAAAAAAAACAACAAACAACAGTGATGAAAACTGTAAAAACTATTTAAGAGCAATCTTTAATAATGTTGAACATAAATAAGAAGTTATGCACATTGTTGGTGTTTTTCACCTCTAGACATGAAGCTAAGATTAATGACATCACACACATCTTCTTTATTTCCACATGAATATGCTGATAGATTTTCTTTGTCTTTCTCTATTGCAGATGAGGATTCAGACGATCGAAGAGGAGACAAAAGAGCCCATAAAAGAGACAAGAAATCAATAAAACAACAGGTCAGTTGCTGTTTTTGTAATTAATTCATCATGATAATGGCACTGTTGGTAAGCAGTAGAGATATGGATGATATTTTATGTTCTTTCTTTTCTTGTTTTGCTTGGGAAAGAAGCTGGACAATATGCATAGTGTTAGTTTTAGGATCAGAATTTAAATAAGCAGAAATAAAAACAATTTCATACAGATTGACACAGCATATACCTTGGGAAAACCCTCTAACTTGAGGGAGAAAAACCCAGCAACAAAATCTCTCTTATATATTGAAATAATGGCAACAATTCTCTTTACAATGAGGCCAAACACAAGGCCAAGAATCAGCACTTCACTTGATGCACAATCACATATAAAATTCGTACTCCTTGATAAACTCGAACTGCTGTAGGAGAAATTCGCACTTAGCAGATGGAAATAGATGAACTTGACTTGATGACAGATGAATGAAAATGAACTCATAAATATACAGGATGGAGGAGAGGTTGCACCTCTTCATGAGCAAGGGTCGGCCAAATATGAAATATAATTCAAATGCATGGGTGCGAATATCAAGGAGGGTCGGCCCAAAAATAACTCATAATAAGTTGCCAAGTGAAGCGCCTCTTCACTTTATTAAATGCAATAAATAAATAGCTGAAGGCTATATGAAATTTATTGTTTATCGATGCAAGGCGGAAGTATGTAGCCCGCAGCTATAACATCAACACTCCCTCTTAGCTAGGGAGGAATACTTCCGATGCACAAGGTCATGGAATCTCTCAACATGACACCCACAATGACTACACCCATATGTGGAAAGGAACACATCACGGAATCACTCAACATGATATCAACCATCATGGCTACTCCGATGTATGACAAAGCATATGAGCACAAGTGCCCATCACGAAATCACTCAACGTGATGTCGTCATCTCATCATGACGTCCACCATGGCTACTCCCAGAGGGTGGATAAGCACAAGTGATGTTGTCATGGACTCACTCAACATGACATCCACCATGGCTACTCCCAGAGGGTGGAAACAAGGGCTTTCACCTCAAATTTCTCTCACAGAGAAAGATGCATTAAACAAGGGCTTACATCTCAAATTTCTCTCACAGAGAAAAATGCATTAGACAAGGGCTTGCACCTCAAATTTCTCTCATAGAGAAAAATGCATTAGAGCAAATCACAAAAGATCACTGAAGCTGAGTCTCCCTCTTAGTTAGGGCTTCATTCTCCACAATTCCAAGCTTGTCTCGAAAGTTCACAAACTTTACTCTAGAGAGAGGCTTGGTGAGAATGTCGGCCGTCTGCTCATTAGTGCTAATGTACTTCAATTGGATAGCTTTCCTCAATACCATATTTTTGATATAGTGGTATTTGATCTCAACATGTTTTGTTCTGTCATGAAACACTGGATTGACAGAAAGCTTCACACAACTTTGATTATCACAATGAATGATAGTTGGCTCCAATGATTGTCCAAACAATCCTGCAAGGAGCTTTCGCAGCCACACTGCTTCTCGAGCTGCCACACAAGTTGCAATATACTTGGCCTCTGCAGTGCTCAGTGCCACTGAAGATTGCTTCCTGCTACACCAGGAGATCATCGCAAACCTCAAACTGAAACAACATCCAGAGGTGCTCTTCCGATCAGCAACACATCTTGCCCAATCAAAATCAGAATATCCATGCAGCTTCAAGTCCACACCAGAAGAATATCTCAAGCCATACCCAACTATGCCACGCAAGTATTTTAGGATATGTTTTGCTGCAACTAGATGTATTTGCCTTGGTTCACACATGAACTGACTAAGAGCACTCACTGCATAGCAAATATCTGGTCTAGTATTGACTAGATACATCAACGATCCAATCAATTGCCTGTACATAGTAGGATCCACTAGATCAGAACTAGCTGCTGCCTCCTTTAGCTTTTGAAAATTGGTTTCCATCGGTGCAGACATGGATTTGCAATCCATCATACCAAACCTCTTCAAGATGTCTATTGTATACTTCCTTTGACTCAGAATGATCTCATTAGGCCTCTGCCATAGTTCTAAACAAAGGAAGTAATGCATGTACTTAAGATCCTTCATTTCAAATTCAGAAACCAACTCCTCCTTGCATTTGATAATGAGGTGTTCTTCTCCAGTAAGAAATAGATCATCAACATAAAGAACCAAGATCAATGCCTCACCATCAATTACCTTGAAGTACAAATTTGAATCATCATTATTCTTGGAGAAGCCTAAGCTCAACAGGTATCGATCAATCCTCTCATACCAAGCACGAGGAGCCTGCTTAAGGCCGTTCAAAACCTTCTTCAATTTGCAAACATGAGACTCCTTCCCATGAACTTCAAATCCATCAGGTTGCTCAATGCATAACTCTTCTTCAATTACACCATTTAGAAATGCTGTCTTCACTTCCATCTGATGTAACTTCCATCCTTTAGCTGCTGCAATAGCAATGATAGTCCTGATGGAGGAATAATGAGCAACTGGAGCAAATGTTTTCTCATAGTCTATTCCCTCTTACTGAGAGAACCCCCTAGCCACAAATCTAGCCTTGTACTTCTCAATGCTTCCATCAGCCGCATGCTTGATCTTGAAAAGCCACTTAGAAGATACAACAGCTTTCCCTTCTATTCTAGGTACTATATCCCAAACATTGTTCTTGAGGATAGATTGATATTCTTTAGCCATAGCATCTCTTCATACGTGCTGACTTGAAGCTTCCTTAACACTGGAAGGCTCAGATTCAATCATTTGAATCATCAATGCAACATAGCTTGAAAACTTCTGAGGTCTTTTGCTTTCTCTGAATGTTCCTCTAGGGGCTGTAAACTTTTCAGCCTCCTGCATTGTTTGCCTAGCCCATAGAGGTCTCTTTCGACCAATAACAATATCTATGGGCCCATCAATAGGTTCCAAAGGCTCAACTGGATCACTATCTTCTTCTGGTTCAGGAGACTCCCTCTGAATCTTAGGAGTATGGTCAACTTCCATGTCCTGAGGAGTCTCATGGTCTTCATTATCTAGCTTCATGAGAGAGCCTTTAGATCTCTTGAATGCGACATCCTCTTCAAATGTAACATCCCTGCTGATCTCTATCGGTTTCTGACCTGGAATGTAAATCCTGTAGGCTTTTGAAGACTCACTCTAGCCCACAAATATTCCCTTCTTGCTAGATGGTTCCAACTTTGTCCTTTTATCTTTAGGCATATTAACATACACAGGACAACCAAAGATTCTCAAATGACTGACTTCAGGCTTCACACCTATGAAAGCTTCTTTAGGAGTCATGTTCTCCAAAATACGATGAGGGCTCCGATTCTGAACATACACAGCTGTCCTAGATGCCTCGGCCCAAAGGAAGGTTTGCAGATCTTGATCATGGATTATGGCTTTGGCTGCTTCTATGATGGATCTGTTCTTCCTTTCTCCCTCTTAATTCCCGCCTCAAGACAAAAGTTACGAAAGCTTCCAGAGATGTATTCTCCTCCATTGTCAGATCTCAGAACTTTGATCCTCTTCCCGGACAAGTTCTCTACTTGAGCTTTAAATTCCTTGAATCTCTCAAGTACTTCCTTAGATTCTTTAGTCTTTAAGAAATAAATCCAAGACTTTCTAGAGTAGTCATTAATGAAAATTACATAATACAAGAAACCACTCAAAGAAGCAACTGACATTGGACCACACAAATCAGAATGAACAAGATCTATAATGCATTTAGATCTACTTTCACTACTATGAAAAGGTCCTTTAGTATTCTTACCCAAAGCGCATCCTCGACAAGTACCTTCATGCTCCTGGCTGAGTTTAGGAATGCCAATGACCATCTTCTCCATGGTTGGAAGTGCTCTAAAGTGAAGATGAGCAAGTCTTCTATGCCAAAGCTCACACGAACTTGATGAATCATGCAACAAAGCCTGTAGTGGACAAGTGGAAAGTCTGTAGAGACATTCTTGTCGAACACCAATCACTTGGGCTGACTTGATGCTAGAGTTCTTCGGCCATGCAAGAACTTTTCCTTTAGAGAATGCAACTTGATATCCCTTATCTTCTATGGCTGAAATTGAGACAAGGTTTCTCTTGATGCCTGGTACAAATAGTACATCACTCAATTGAAGAGAGATGCCATAATCTAAGTGTAGAGAGGAGATTCCAACACCTTTCACCGAATAGCATGCATCATCTCCAATTATGACTTGAACATTGTATCTCTCTCCACCAAATCTGAAAGATGTTCTCTAAAACCAGTAATGTGATGAGAGGCACCACTATCAATCAACCAAGTGTTACTATCCTTTGGAACATTGCTTGATAAGGTAGAATAGAATAGAAATCCACTTGAATCCTTCTGAGGAGAGATCTCGCCCACATCCGTAACTGAAGCATGTTGTTTAGGTCTAGTTGGACAATCTTTTGCATAGTGAGCAAACTTGTCACATCGGAAGCATTGTATGTTGGAAAAATCCTTCTTCTTCTTAGATGCAGGAGCACCATTTGATCTTCTATCTTTGTTCCTCTTGAAGTTGCCTTTCTTCCCTTCTCTTCCTTTCTTCTTCAAAGATTGAGCGGCAAGTATATGAATCTCTTCATTGGTAGAACTTTGCCCATTGCCTCTTGCTGCTAATCTCGATTCCTCTTGAATGCAATCTGCCCTCAAGCGATCAAGCTTAGGTAGCTTTGATTTCGCACTAATTCCTTGGATAAATGGCTCCCAAGAATGAGGAGGACCATTAAGCGCCAACCTAACCAAATCCTTATCATCAACCATGTGCCCAATGGTAGAAAGCTGATCTCTCAACTCGGTGATCTTCATGAAGAAGGAGATAACATAATCTCCTTTTGCCATCTTGACATGATGAAGCTGTTGCCTCAATGCAAGAGCTCTGCTTGTATTATTGATCTCATACATTTCCTCCAAGGTCTTGAACATTTCTCTTGCTGTCTTCAACTTGGAGATGATCGGCACAAGATGGTCCTTCACAGAATCAACCAGAATCTTCTTCGCCTTAGTGCCATTCTTCTTCCATTGTGACTTCTCATTTTCATCGGAAGGTTCGGGAACTTCGCTGTCCACGAACTCAGCAATCTCATTTTCTTCCAATGCAAGCAATACTCTAAACTTTTAAGAGGTGAAGGCAGAAGCACCTTCAAGTCTATCTTCAATCTTGAGCCCGTTCACCATTTTCGAGGATAAGATAGATACAAGAAGATGAAAACAAGAATGGAAGATAACGCTGCTTATATAAATCTGATCATGATCTTGCTTAAACCCGCTCTGATACCATGTTAGTTTTAGGATCAGAATTTAAATAAGCAGAAATAAAAATAATTTCACACAGATTGACACAGCATATACCTTGGGAAAACCCTCCAACTTGAGGGAGAAAAACCCAGCAACAAAATCTCCTTTATATATTGAAATAATGGCAAAAATTCTCTTTACAATGAGGCCAAACACAAGGCCAAGAATAAGCACCTCACTTGATGCACAATCAGATATAAAATTCGCACTCCTTGATAAACTCTAACTGCTGTAGGAGAAATTTGCACTTAGCAGATGGAAATGGACAAACTTGACTTGATGATGGATGAATGAAAATGAACTCATATATATACAAGATGGAGGAGAGGTCGCACCTCTTCATGAGCAAGGGTTGGCCAAATATGAAATGTAATTCAAATGAATGGGTGCAAATATCAGGGAGGGTCGGCCCAAACAATAAATAATAATAAGTTGCCAAGTGTAGCGCCTCTTCACTTTATTAAATGCAATAAATAAATAGCTGAAGGCTATATGAAATTTATTGTTTATCGATGCAAGGCGGAAGTGTGTAGCCCGCATCTATAACATCAACACATAGTTCACTTTTAGATTGTTATTTGGCATGAATGAGATTCCTTAACCATATCTAGAATGGATAAAACAAAAAGGTACAAATTGAGCCCTAAATGTAGTGTATTCATTGCAAAAAAGAGGGTGTGGAGCAGCCTAAGGATCAAATCTTTAAGTATAATTTACTTGAAATAAAAGGGTCGTCATTGAGTATACAATTACATCCTTTTCTATAAGGACATATACCTTAAAACAGTTGAATCTGGAAACTACATGTAAGATGGCACTTTTCATTTTGTGTTCGAGGATTAATGATATGTTGCAATACTCTTGTCTAAGATTAGCTTCTAATAATTGAAATGATTTATAAATCTATAAAGAGCAGTCCATGAGCAGCTCATACTTTGGAGACGAGGATAATTTCCTTGTTGGCTTAAATTAGCACCTCCGGAATCGGTTGAAAACGGACAGCTATGCACAGATAAACTGCTCTTCAAATTAGGAGGGGAAGCTCCCTCTTGCTGATGGTGTTTGAAAGAAAGTAAACTAAAACTAAGTTGCCTATCTTTTGATCAGCTTAGAGCACAAGGTTTTTTAAACACAAACGCCGCAGCTGAGATTTTCTGATAAGAAGTTTCAACTACGACTAACTTAAACTAAAGACGTTCCTAGCCTCTCAAGTAATAGCAGAGCAAGAGAAGTTAGAAATTAACAAGGTAGATTCTCTGACAAAGATACTTCAATAATCTCCTTTCAACGAACACCTACACACTTCACTGCAAGCTGAAATAAAGATCATAAAAGTAGAACACGATAACGGAAATCTGAGATTTTAGACCAAGGCAAAAGAGGCTCATGATTTTATTACTCAAATCTCTAAAACAAAGCTCACTTCTAACATGCCTTGAACAAGAAATTGCAGCTAAGGAGGCTTGCAAACTTATTCTTAACACAATAGAAAACAGCAATCTTACTAACTCCTTGTTGGCTAAAGAGGCTCAACAATTTGCTTATCACAACACAAATGAACAATACTTGAGCAACAAATAGAAGGCACAATAGGCTCAGCGTTTTGTTCTCACTAGCACGGTTCAACTAAGTGAACTGAAACTGAATAACAATTTGCTGCAATTCAGGCTCGCAATTTGCTATGACAATAACCGTTAAAGAAACTAATGAGCAAAGGCTCTTATTTATAGAGAAGCAGAGGAGTAGGGAACCCTAAAATCTCCTTGCTTTCATAATCTAGGGCTTGCTCACAAGCAAGCTTTATTACTAAATCTAGAAAGATAAAATCTCTAGAAAGCAGAAAAAGGGAAACGCAACTATTACATCTTATCTTCTTTCTATCCTCAAAGAATGGATAAGGATTATTCCAAGAATAGAAAGAAAGCGGGAAAGAAAGCTTCTAGAAGAAAGCTGCTTTAAAGCTCGATCACATCCGCTAGGAAGTTAGAGATTGTGTCCCGGTTCGGTGCATCTATGCCATCAACAACAAAGCACCGCTTTTCAAGAATATCTTTAGCATCTGCAATAGATCTCAGGAAATCTTCACCTCATTGGCCGCTTTTATCGAACTTTGCTGACATTATCAAATATGGCCTATCCTTCTGCCAATTGGACTGCAACTATGAACAACATTCTGGAACTGATTTTGTACCTCCTCAAGCCCGACATAGGAACCGTCTTCAAGACTGTACTGAGAGGGGATATCTATGACGAATTCGCTGATGAAAAGAAGAGCTTCAACCACCCTTTGTTTGTAGGTGATGAATTCTTCGGATATCCTCTCATAAGTTTTAACTTTGAAAACGTGACGCTCTCTCCAAGCAAGAATTTGTCTTTTATGCTCCTTTGAAACTGCTGAACCGTAGGCTGTGTCTAAATCAGCAATGATAATCTCATGCCTAGGTTTTACTTCAGCCAATGTTTGTTCAAATCCTTGGATGCCTTGACGAAGCTCATGAGCGTTTTCTCTCAACTGGAACATCCGAGGCAAAATCTCCTTTCCTTTGATAATGAAGCTCTCGATCCACTCCTAAGTCTCTTTCCCACATATGACCAGCTGTCTTAACTGATGGTGATCAGTTGGTGTCTCCAAGACCTGGGGCAGCAACTGAGTTGTTTGTGAAGAACCACGAGCAAGGTTAGAAATAAAAAGTCTAAGCTGTTGATTTTCAGCCTTGAGGGCTGCCTTGTCTTCCAATTGTCTCGTGACCGGCAGAGTCCCCGCATGTATAAATACCCAACTCTAATGGAAAGTGAAGAGAGGGTTTCTTTTCTA
>VDFB02188252.1:0-18476 GCA_007258455.2 Sequoia sempervirens | reverse complement strand
TTCTTAGAGTCCTCCCCTTTAAAATGAGGGTGAAAGTGGATTTTTTTTAAGTTGCATCGGTGAGAGGAATCATTACACACACATCCTTGCTGCTACAAAATGTGTCATGGATAAGCAATACATAATATTCACTTTTGAATCTTGAAATTTATGGGGACACTAGTGCATTGCATAGACGTCTATACATTGTGAATCTAACCAAAATTTATGAGAATCAAACACTCAGGTTTCTAGTGCTTCATCATTGTCACCTATGAAGTCAAAATCATGAAATTCCAACTTATAAGTTTTTGCCATAAATAAGGCGGGCCTAAATTTGCATAAGTGTGAAATTGCCACAAGGTGCAATTTTACGACACAGATGTTATTTTCTAAATTTTTCTATAAGTCACAACTCTTCAGGGATACCTTTTGAAGATCCAACCCTTTCCATTCTCCATCCCCTTTATGCCTAACCCTATCTCACAAAGTTGATACCAAGGAGATAGTGTTGCAGTATATAATAAAAAATATATCTTCTTCTAGTTCTCCTGTCTAGATTGAAAATTATATTTTTATTCTTGCTCTCCTCTATATTGCCTAACCAAGGCATCATAAACATAACCAATATTAGCAAGAAAAGATAGACTAAATTTCTAATCCTCAAGTAATTTCTATGTGTTATATTTATACCCTAGACTTGGTAGTACTAGAGGGATCAGGAGTTAATTTGGATTGTGCATAAACTAGTTAACAAAATGATATATAAGTACAAAAAATATTGCCATATTTACCATAACACACATAAGACATAACTCCAGATGTATATATTAATGCTTATACATCATGTACATATACTGTGTAATTAATCCTTCTTATAATTACTTCTTCTATTTTCATAACGTATATCCTACTATTTCTCTATATATATTGCTACTTCTGTTACATTACATCTTTCCCTATCCAAATATCTATTTGATGGATGTTTCCATTATATTCTTTTACTTTTCCAAAGGGTGTATTTTTAGCTAGGAGCTCCACAACCTCTTTGCAATGGTTTTCCATAATATTCTTAGATCGATGTTTTGTCTTTGGGCGATCCCTTGCCAATAGAAGCTTAAGTCATCAATGTGAAAAATAGAAAACTTCATCATAAATAAACACATAACAATGGATATACATAGAGAAACTCTTTTGAAAAACACCTACACTCAAAGAGAGGCCCAATAATATATTAGTCTACAACAACAAAGTGCATATGCATCACTCTAAACACCCTTGAATCTGACAATATTTTGGTAGTATATGTGTAATTACAAAATAACCTCATGAAATTACTATCTTATGTGTTAGAGTGAATAACCTAGGAAAATATCAATTGCAGAAAACCTTCACAAGATAGAGAGCAGCACCATGCTACTTCACCAGAGAGAAAATGGAATGAGATGAGATGAATAACTTTACATAATGTATAGGCTTTTAAAGCCAAGAAATTATGACATGTATAAAAATTCCTGATACGAGAAGGAACCACCCGTGAATGATTAAATGCAAAACTAATAAAATAAATGCAATAGCCTAAGTAAACTTAAGCGGGTAAATGGTAAAAACCATTTACTCCAACACCCCCCCTTAATTGCAACTTATGGAGAATGAAAATGAAAAAATGAAGATGTAGTATGGGTCCCAGCTACACAACCATGTTGTGTACCCATTTACAATGCAAAAAATAAATCTCTCGCAACCGAAGAAAAGGAGAAAAACCATGTGGGAAAAAAACCCTCTCCAAAAGAGAGAAAAGAAAACAAAAATGATGCATGGATGGAGGACTCAATCACACATCCCCAAGGACTACATACATCATGTATATACAATCAATGGCCCACCCATAAAAGGGAAAGAGATAGACTATATACGGTCCCCCCACAATGTGTAATCACCTGCAACAATGGTAAGTGCCTGAAGAAAAAACATGATCCAATCTCGACAAACAACTTGTCTCCATTTTGGGAGAAACAAAACCAAATACAAATGCAGGTATGCTTCCCATTCTAGATAGGAATTGAAAGAAAGAAGCATGAAAATGTATGATGGTGTCTCTGAAATCTGCTCATGTGTCGCCAAGACCTTGCAAAAAAATGTGACGAATTGATCTAAGAGGATCCAAAAGACCTAAAAAATTCACAATATTAGAATCAAACATAACCAACTCCATCACATAGGGCTCTCCTACACAGTCCCCACGCAACTTGAATTGCGTCAAAAGGAGATCGTACACCCGAGATATGCTTGGTCAAACTTGGGGTCAAACTTGGTATAGGGGCCAATCAAAGGTGAAATTTTTGATCATCTAAAAAATGGTCAAAAATAACATTATGTCAAAGTGCTCATCGCCATGATTCTGATGTCGTTCGTTTCGTCGAAAATGGAGTCTATATGCCAAAGCTATGCCAAGTCCAAGTTTTAGTCAAAAGGGTTCACTAGTCAAAATGATGACATGGACAGAACATTGTTAGACACATGGCACCTTTTAGAAAACCACAAAATAACATGTGGCACTCTGGTAGATTGTACAATTGGATGTGGCAGAAGTTGATCAATTAGATGTCGACACGTGGCATCCTATCAACCAGTTATATCTTGACACGTGGCAACCTTCTCCATTTGCAACCGGTTGAAACCATTGTAAAATGATAAGGTAGGGGGTCGAACCCCCAACCTTGTTTCTTCCACTTAATGCACCGACCATTCTGCCAAACATGGCGCTCACACCCTATATATGCATTGCTTCCTATTAAAGAGGATTTGGTGATCGCACAAAGCTAGTTTACAATTTCTGGGAGATTCTGATTTTTGTTGAAATCACATATTTTTAGAAAAATATAATGATTTAAGCCTTAAAAATTTACATTTAAAGCATTCCAATTGAAGAGGCTTTGATCAAACTACCTTAGATCAAACCCCCTTGGATATAACCCCGCTAGTTTTGAACTATACTTATAACGGAGTCTCCTTTACACCTATCAAAATGTTGATTAAAAACCACTTTTGATTTACCTTTTGGGGGATCAAATGAATTTATTTAAAATTTATTTTTTGTAAGTATGTATTCCTTATTATAAGATTCCCAAAAGTATAATTTTAAATAAATTTAATTTTAGTATATTTATTTATTTTTTATTTCTTGTGAATGTAGGTTTTTCACCGAAAATGAAGCTCTCTATTCTGCACATGTGAAAAAATAGAATATTATCAAAAAAATTTTTGAAAAATATTAGTGCACCATATATTGAAGTCCTTGATCCAGCTAAAAAAAATTTGAATTTCGATCCATACAAAAAAAGTTACGCATTATATGGTCCGCCTATGTCTGAATTGTAATTGGTTTGACTTTGAAACTTGATTAAAGAAAAAATATTCAATAAAACGTGCTATCTAACCAAGTGGAAGCACTAGATATCAGAGTTACAAATATAAATTCAAAAGAATTAGAATTTTATCCATCATGGAAAATAAATTATGCAATATACAATGGGCGTCACTTTTTTAAAATGTTGTTTTCTGAAAAAAAAACTAGTTTTCGAGGGAGATGGAAAAAGAAGTGAAATATGATTCCAAAAAAATTGAAAAAAATATATTTAGAATCTACAGAAAAAATGTCATGAAACTCTAGTTTGCATCATCTTCAAATTCCTCATGGTTTAGCCGCTATAGGTGCTCGAAAGTGAAGATTTAGGTAGAAAAAAATATTTCAGTGTCCAGTTTGGCCAAAAATTGTAAACCACTATTGTGGGATCACAGAAGAGGCTAAATAGAGAGTGGTGTGGGTTGAACCTGCAACCACTCACTCCCTTAATACATCCCCTACCAATAGATTGCCGAGTGGTTTAGAGTTGATTTCGGGGGTTATTTTTTTTAAAGGACATCAAAAATTGATTACCTCCCTTATTTTAAATATTCACCCTCTAAATTTAAAAAGGTAAATCTTTTAATTTTAAAAGGGATTAAAGAAGCATCTTCTAAAGCCTAAAAATGTAAAATTTAGAGGATTAAAAAATATATATATATATATATATATATACAAGATAATTAGGATTTTAAATGATTTCATGTAAAAGGAGGATTTTAAGATTTACATGTAATTTTGGGGATTTGTAAAAAAATTATGTTGTAATTGGGAGATTTTGTAATCATATTGTTATAGGCCAAATTGAGCCAATTTTATGTATAAAGGGGGGTGAGAGTTTAGAGTGGAAAAACCAAGTGAGGAATGTTGAGAAAAATATCTTGGAGAGAATAATTATATTATTGGGGAAATTATTGTGAAAGGTGGAGAATTTGAATTCTTTGAGAGAGAGATTACAAGGTGTTGATTATTACACAAAAAAATGTAAAGGAGAGAGAGACTGTGAGAAATTCTTATGCAGGTGGAGCTTGGATATTGTAACAAGGCATTTTCATTGCTTGGCAATATTCATAAAGCGGTCTACCTTGAGAAGCGAACTCGAAGACGTAACTTCCTGATTAGATGAACTCCGTTATCAAGCTCGTGTTCCTCTCTTTCTTCTATCTTTTCATTCTTCTCTCTATTGTCTTTCATTATTTCAGTTTTAATTCCTTATGTTGATTTTTGATTACAACATTATAGTAATTAGTCAATTTCCTTAATTTATGTAAAAGTCAACTTAGTCTGTAATTTCAATGGTTAAACAACATAGTCACACAATTTTATTGGATCGGGAATAATTGTAATTTAGGTTAAATACATTTGAATTTGTAAACCTCTAATTACAGATCAGTTTGGTATCAGAGCCTCTTAACAAGAAATTTCAAAAGTGAATGTTAACTAGGTCGAAATTGAAGCAAAGAGAAGGTGCACTTTCAGAGTTCAATCCTGAGATCGAAAAATGAAGGTATTTTCCACGATAAAAAATGTCAACTGAAAAAAGTCCTACAAAGCTTGATGAGAAAGCTTTCCATAAAGAATTTCTCAAAATGAAGGCTATGGTGGAAGTTCTTTTCCAAGAGAGACAAGAGCGCTAGAGGAAAAAAGAACTCAAGAACAGAAAGAAGAATCAAGGTTAATCCTCTTCAAAAGATGATAAAGGTAAAGGAGTAGGAGGTGGTCGTGACCCTCCTGAACCTCCATCCCCATCTTCTTCTTCATCCTCTTCATCTTCTTTGTCTACTTCTTCAAAGAAGAAACAACCTGTACAGTTTGAAGCTAATACACCTTTGTTAAAGCTTGATGTTAAATTTGATTTTCCAACCTATAATGGAGAACTAGATGCAAAAAAACTTGATAATTGGATTTAAAACAAATTGAAGTTTATTGTAGAATTTAGAAGTTTACTGAGGATTCTCAAAAAATCCAATTATCCACTCTTCGCCTGGAAGGCACAACCTTAATCTGGTGGGAGAGCATAACTCAAGAAGATCTAAGCCAATATGGTAAAATTATTTCTTCTTGGTTTGATTTTATAGTTGCATTAAAGAAACAGTTCTATCCATTAGGTCATATGCAAAAATTAGTAATGAATTGACAATCATTAAAGCAAGAAAAATAACAAAGTGTACAGGATTATACATAGGAGTTTAGGAAAATAGCTTTAATTTTGGGAATTCCATTATATAAACAAGAAACTTTATTAAAGTATATGGGTGGATTACCTGAAAAGTTGAGGCATACAATACTTATGTTTAATCCAACTAACCTTGATGAAGTTAGTGTGCAAGCCATTCATCTGGAAACAAGCTCGAGGAATAGCCATGATGGTCTCTTAATTGACTCCAATAAACACAAATGGAGCAAGAAAGGGAAGGAGAAAATACAATGGACAACTACTGTAAAGAAAGAGGAGGATAAGCCTTATTGCTCACACTACAATAAGAAAGGGCATGAAGATGCAAAGTGTTGGAAATTGCATCCTGATCAGAAACCGAAATGGTTCAAGGATCAAAAGGGTAAGCAAAAGACCACAGCTATCGTGCATGATCTCGAATCAGATTTTGATGATGAAACCAAGAATACAATTGTGGGTATAAAAGGTAACATTCCTATTGTCAGTACTAGTTCACATGCTTCTTCTGTAAAGTGTAGTGAAGTACCTATTAAAAGCAAGAGGAATGAATTGTTTCATATTTAAGGGCTATTGCAAAACAGAGTAAAATTGATACACTTATAGATAGTGGATCGCAAGTGAACTTAATCTTTGAACAAGTTGTTAAACAATTGGGATTAAAAACAATACCTCATCCTAAACCATGTATCCATTGAGTTGGGTGCATGACAATGCGCGGTTACATGTGTCAAGGCAATGTAAACTCTAATTTGAAATCACATCCAAGTTTGTAGATGAGGTAGAGTTAGATGTAATTCCGCTTGACATTTGTGGGATGGGAAGTCCTTATTTGTATGACAGAAAGGCCATTTTCTATAGGGAGCATAATAAGTATAATTTGTTTAAGGATGGAATTGAATGTATTGTAAAATCTCATCACATGAAGAATGATAGATCTGTTGTAAACATGGGGCATATGAAGATGTTTGTAAATGCAAGAAATGCTTTAACTCTCATGTTTGTAACAACTATTGATACTAAGCATAAAGATGATAGGGTGTCACATACAACACAGTGTGAGGATCCTTTGCAAGCATAGTTAAGCCTTCAGCCAAAGGTGGTAAAAGAGGGTTTGAACGATTCATTTTCTAACAATGTTCTTGTTCAGGAAATCCAACACATTGATACTTTTTCCTTCACATCATTTTATTCAGTAATGTTGCTTGTTATTATACTAGTTAGTTCTATGTGGATGACGGATGTGGTAGTGAATATTGATGAATATGCAGTTGATTATATCAACAATGCTATCTCATTTTTCATCTTTTTTATGATGGGTCAGATGTTCAAATTTCTAGTAGGGTGGACAGATGATACTGGGAAAGTGAGGCGACAATTCCCTCACTTAAATTTATGTAAAAAAATAAATTTGGAGGTCCAAAAGCTTCTCAATTGGGAGGAATGATCTAGGAGGATCCAGAAGACCTCAAAAATTCATAGTCTCAGAATTAGACAGAACTAGCTCCATTGCATAGGGCTTGCCTACATGGTCCCAACACAACTTGAGTGACATCAAAAGGAGACTGTACGCCCGAGATATGCTTGGTCAAAAATGGTCAAAAACAAAATTATGTCGAAGAGCTCATCGCCATGATTCTGATGCCATTCATTTCGTCAAAAACGGAGTCCGTATGCCAAAGTTACACCAAGTCAAAGTTTTAGTCAAAAGGGTTGACTAGTCAAAATGATGACGTGGACGAAACATTGTTAGACACGTGGCACCTTTTTAGCAAATCACAGACTAACACGTGGAACTCTGGTAGATTGTACAGTTGGACGTGGCATAAGTTGATCAATTAGATGTCGACACATGGCATCCTATCAACCAAATATATCTTGACACGTGGCAACCTTCTCCATTTGCAATTGGTTGAAACCATTGTAAAATGATAAGGTAGGGGGTCGAACCCCCAACCTTGCTCCTTCCACTTTATGCGCCGACCATTGTGCCAAACATGGCGCTCACGCCCGATACATGCGTTGCTTTCTATTAAAGAGGATAAAGAGGCTAAATAGAGAGTGGTATGTGTTGAACCCACAACCACTCACTCCCTAAACACATCCCCTATCAATAGACCACCGAGTGGTTTAGAGTTAATTTCGGGGGTTTTTTTTTAAGAACACCAAAAACTGATTATCTCCCTTATTTTAAATATTCACCCTCTAAATTTAAAAAGGTAAATCTTTTAATTTTAAAAGGGATTAAAGAAGCATCTTCTAAAGCCTGAAAATGTAAAATTTAGAGGGCTTAACAAATATATATACAAGATAATTAGGGGATTTTAAAATGATTTTCATATGTAAAAGGGAGGATTTTTAATATTTACATGTAATTTTGGGGGGATTTGTAAAAAAATTATGTTGTAATTGGGAGATTTTGTAATCATATTGTTATAGGCCAAATTGGGCCAATTTTATGTATAAAAGGGGGTGAGAGTTTAGAGTGGAAAACCCAAATGAGGAATGTTGAGAAAATTTTCTTGGAGAGAAAAATTATATTATTGGGAAAATTATTGTGAAAGGTGGAGAATTTGAATTCTTTGAGAGAGAGATTACAAGGTGTTGATTATTACACCAAAAATTGTAAAGGAAAGAAACACTGAGAAATTCTTATGCAGGTGGAGATTGGATATTGTAACAAGGCATTTTCATTGCTTGGTGATATTAATAAAGTGGTCTACCTTGAGAAACGGACCCAAAGACATGGTCCTAATTGGACGAACTCCATTATCAAGCTCGTGTTCCTCTCTCTTCTATCTTTTCACTCTTCTCTCTCATGTAATTAGTCCTAATTTTAATTCCTTATGTTGATTTATGATTACAACATTATAGTAATTAGTCAATTTCCGTAATTTATGTAAAAATTCAACTTAGTCTATAATTTCAATGATTAAACAACATAGTCACACAATTTTGTTTGATCGAGAATAATTGTAATTAAGGTTAAATATATTTGAATTTGTAAACCTCTAATTATAGATCACGAACCAATCAAGAACATGCCCAATCACAACAAAAAGGTGACATACAAGGTACCATTGGAAACTAATCTTGAACAATCTCTAGAGACTGAGATGGAGTGACAACAGTTGTACCACAATTATCATCAAATAGGAGGGATATACCCTCAAATGTGTCTTCTAAGTCAGAAATGTGAGATTCCACAAAAAATGAACCAATGTCTGACAAATAAGAATCCCAATCAGGAAGACAATGAGGTGCGGGTTGTGATGAATCACTAGATGTGCTCAATGAATCATCAACAAAAAATGAATGATCCTACTGAACAAGAATGATAGGAGTTTCAATCAATGACTCTGCACAATGAATCACTGAAGGCGAAGGTACATCAACTGTCTCTGATGGAGAAGAAGGAGCATCTAAAGAACCCTCATCATCCTCATCTGAAGATTCAAAGTATTCCAACAGTTCAAACTCCTACATAGTCGCATGATCATAGGGTAGTCTAAAAAATGAAGAGGCACAAGACAATCTAAAACAAGATCATCTAGGAATGGTTGAGTATCAGGATCTCCATGTATTTCCTAGATTTTAATCCTAAGAATATATGGACACTCAAAATGATCAATAGAATCCAAAGTGGCATCACCAGTATGCATTGTAATAACTCCTAGGACATGATCCCTTTTGCAATTCCATGCAAATTTCTTACTATCAGTATTAGGAGGGAGAACAAGATTATACAAATATGGCAACAAATGAAGCCATCGAAGATGTTTTATGATACCATTTCTCCATTGTTTATAGTTTCCCCTTTTCAACATAATTATAGCAGGATGAAACGAAAACCCCATAATCAAATATGACAAATCTCCCAAAAATACAAAGACATCAACCTTCAATAATAAATAGAAACTCCCAAATACTCAAATGAAGCCTTCCCAAAATATTTCAAGAAGCAATAATGCAAAAAAGGGCTGAGAATCAAGCAACTCCAAAGAGCACAACAACACCAGTATTGAACTTCAATGGATTAAAAGCACCACCAAAAAGAAAAATATGAGATAAATTCCTCAACCACTGCAAAGGTGATGAAAATACGTTTCCATTGATATGTGGTTTGCGAAAATCGGCTTTCGTTTGCAAAAGATATGAAAAAAATGAAGAAAGGCCTATAGAGGCACTTTCAAAATGTTTTGGAGCTCTTGGTCACACCATACGACAACGTTCATCCTCGACAAAAAAATAAATGGGACCAACAAATCAAGCTTTACCAATCCTCCAACAAACCAAGTTCATTAGAGCTCAATCATCGAGCACCAATCACCACACGTAGGAGACAACCTTTTCACAATCTATGAGTCTTGCTCCACAACAACATGAGGAACTACAATACTGTTTTAAAGAGCCAAAACTCCCTCTACGCGTAATGTAGGATTAAAATCCCCCTAAAACAACTCAATGAAGGCTTGCGCCCACCATTGAACAAAGCCCTAAATATTTATACCCTTAGAAAAATTTATAATGATTGCACTTTAGGTGTGCAATTGGGTACGTCGAATAAGTGGTGAAATAGATAACAATGGACATAATAAGAGTAGGGTAAAATGGTTTTTTTTTATAAAAATGATTGTTTACCTTAACTGATTTTGTGTAGACATATTGGTTGTAACATAAGAATTTGTTTGCAACTTATTAAAACAAAACATTTGAATGAAAAATGAAATGGAATTGCTTTTACAGGAAGGATCAAATTTAGTCATCATTACATTGAAATTTGAACCATACACATGTTGTCCATTGGTAAGTTTATGTATTTTATAGTATAAAATGCATAATGATGAAAGATGTAACATTTATAGTTTTAAAACACTTTGTAAATAATACACATTGTACCTATTTTGTAATAAACACAGTAGCTGTATTTATATGGTTGATTTATTTACATAATGGAAACAAAAAAACATATTCTGGATAGGTTGGTGGCTAAGTAACTTTAACTTCAAAAGTCTTTGGTTTGTTAGGCTGTGGAGGTGGAAGCTTTGGAACGGTGACACTCAACACTCCATCTTGGCAGCTAGCAGAAGTGGCCTCTATACTGCAGTTGTCAGGCAAGGTAAATTTACGTATAAATTTGCCGACCATGAGCTCCATACAGATGAATTTTGCATTGTCCTCCTTTTCCCTTGTTCATTCTTCGCTTATTGTCATTACTTTGCCATCCTCTAGTTGAACCTGCTTGTTCTCAAACACAAAGCATTATATTTGTTATTGTAATAGTTGGCAAGTGATTTCAATTTGTTTCATTCTCGAATTGTAGTGAAAATGAGGGTTTGAGAGCTTTAGAAGGGAAATACCTTGATGCCATTGTTTTTAAGGCCTGGCATGTCTATTATGAAAACATAAGAGTTGGGAAACTTTTTGATATCAACAGGTGTGGAAGTCAGGGCCTTGCTTTCCATATTATATTTGTTTGTTTAGTGGGAACTCCTAGAAGCTAGTGAGCAGTGTTAAACAAGGGCACTATCTCTTCTCACAGTTCTGCATATTTGTTAAATTTCATAAGCATTTCCTTGAAATTTTTTGAAATGATAAATTAACTATAAATGCAAAGGAAGGCATGTTACATTTATGATGTCAAATTTATTCAAAGAAAATAATATTTCAATACGGTAGTCAAATCTAATCAAAGAATATCAAAAGACCCTTTTTCCCACGTAAGGGAGCAATAATTCCATATGGGTTGTGTAAAGAATGGATTTAGTTGAATACATTGGTATAGTGATAATATTTTATTTCCAAAAAATGTAAAAGAGTAATATAATTTAGAACTACTAAAGTATATCAAATTTGGTACTGAAGTAAATTAGAAAATGACATACCTGTAGTTGGTGAAATGCACTTCAACTATTTGTGGAGTTTGAGATTGACATTAATGCCAATCGACTCTCTTCTTTTTTCTGAGGTGCAACATATGGGATTTGTTGCATGCGTGCATATCGTTGGAACGTGAATGCTAGGTGGATGCGAAGACTTTGTAGATTAGGCACTCGTGAGATAGCAATGAATGTAAGGCCTTGTCTATCAATGTTCCCAATGTCGATTGTGGCCCTTGGAAGTGTTAATCCTTGTGACTTGTGTATTGTCAATGCCCAAGCCATTTTAAGTGGAATTTGGCGGTGAAGCCCACGATTGAGTGGGGTTATGGGGACATTGTGTGGATTGTTATGGTTCCATGGTGGGCCAATGTAATGTTTGAAGTGAACAACAACAAACAAGGGTAGTTGGGGTGGTTTTTCACCTTCATTGTATACAATTTCTTTTACCTGACCAAGTGCACCATTCATGAGCCCTGTTTGAACCCAAATATTAGAACATAACATGACCTCTTGGCCAATTGACAACAAAATATGAGCTTGGAGTTGCTCTTCATTTGGATTTGTGCTTGTTGATCCCTTGAGTTGCTCTGTAGTGGAAAGGGCAATAGGTGTAGCCAAAGACAACAACATACGTTTATTGTGTAGTAAAACCATTTCATTTGTTACAAAAAGGTGTATTGCAGAGAAAAAAAAGAGAGTTTTCTATAGTGTTGAGTGATGAGCTTGAGCGTGACATTATAATTTCCCAGTCTTCTTCTGTAGGCTCTACATTGCGTAGATTTGAGAGAAGTGCACAAAAAGAAATTTGGGAAGGAGAATCACCCATTTGTTGAAATAATCTAGTCAGAGTTACCACTGTCATGAAGTTGCACCATAGTGTGCCACCATATGAAGAAGAAGCATACATGGGGATATCTTTAATTGGTGGTAGTTGTCGCAAGTCACCAAAGAGAATAATTGAGCACCCTCTAAAGGGAAGATGGTTGTGGGAGGGGAATGCTTGCCTTAGGCGCATGTCAATACACTCAAGCAACTTTGGCCTTACAAAGCTCATTTCATCTACTAAAATGTACCTAATAAAGTGCATGATTTCCTGGAAGGCTACAAGTGTTTGGCCATGTAGGGGGGTCATTTATTTTATTGGAATTCGAAGGGCAGAATGAATTGTTGATGCTTGAATGTTGAATGCAGCAACCCCTGTAGGGGCAAGAAGTAGTAAAGGTGACTCACGATCTGGAGCAGAGCTGTTGAGGGTAGACCTTATCTTTTTTATGAGGTGCGATTTGCCAGTTCCCGCTGTTCCTTGAACAATGAGCTTTAGTGGTGGTTGTAATGGAATTGACGTTAGATGAGACCAAATTATATCAAATGCTTTTTGCTGTTGAGTAGAGAAAGTAGTAATGTTGTCTTCATGGAGATCACGATGCATTTCAAACCTTGGTCGATTGTAGTCTACGAAAGCAATTGCAAGATGAGATTATTGTTGGGTGAAGCTGGTATGTTGTTAGTTGTGGTGCATGTCAATGTCAGACCGACCAAGCATGTCGAGTGCATCAAGCTGTATAGGAAGGTTTGTGTGCAAACTTGAGAGAACTTGCCATTCTTCATGGTTTTGTTCTTGCAAGACATGCTCAATGCTCAAGTTACTGCTAGCATCTGATTCTGCAGCTGCATTTGGATTTTTGCGGTGGACGTGCCATGGCCTGTATTTTGAAGAGAACCTTTCCCATTGTGATATAATTTGATGTTTAGAGGACCCAAAGTGAATGTCAATGTTTCAGAATGGGTGGTATAGAATTAGTTCACTCCAACAAAATTCATAGAAGCTTTTGTCGACTCTTGAAGGGATGCTTGTGAACCTAAGTGAGACGCGAACAATTGCTTGTTGGGGCCACTGTTTCCATTGTTCATTTTATTGGGATGCTTTAAAGGTCCACTTTTGGGTAAGTTCAATGAGAGGCATTTCCTCTAATTGAATGGGGCGATCCATGTAGGTATCAATGTATGTAGGTGAAGCGGTAACTGATGCGGATGAGATTGAGATACGCTGAAATTTGTGTTGGTTAACATTTAAAGACACAAATGTCCCGCTGGATATGGATAGGGGTAATTTTAGTAAGAGGTGGCAAGTTTCTTGGGCACTAATATCATGATTGACAAGGTTGTCGGTAAGCATTTTTCGAAAGGCTATTGGGGCAAGCATTTTTGATTCAAAAGTCGTTGAGATGCGAGATAACACTGCATGATATATTTTAGATTTTTGTTCAACTTTTGCTGCATATTTTGCAATATATTTTAGGATAGCATAAATTGATAGTACAGGTTGGCAATCTACATTGTCCCTCCAAATAGAGAGTATAGATGGGTTGTGCAGGTTCAATCAATCATCATTGCAAGCAGGTGTGTGCTTAGGCCGGCTGGTCTCCTCATTTGAAAGACTTGACTTGTCTTGCATTGACCATGGTGCTTTATCGCGTGCAAACAATCCGCTTGAAGGGTCACATGACAAGATGGTTGATGTATCCAACAAACAAGGATCATCTAGAACAAAGTGGTGAAATATTTGGTTTCTCAAATGGAGGGGATGTGGGTTCCAGGTAGACACATATTTATCCATGAAATCAAGTACACTTTGTACAAATTGAAGGTTATTCCATTGTAATCTACTAATATCAGGTGCTTGGTGGAGCCATAGAAAACCATGGATGTGTGCAGATCCTCTGTGTTGCCATTCATATCTACAAAAAAATGATATTTTGCAAAGTTAAAAGATAAGAGTCTATTGTTAAAAAAAGGGATACTTTCTAGTAAATACTCATCAATGTATTGTAGCTTAAGAGGAAAGAAATTTATTAACTATACCAATATTCAGTTGCACCAAGAAGCTTTTCCAAGACCTCTTCTTGAAATGTAGTAAACCTGTGGTGCATGTATAATGCGGTAACATGTGGATTTTTAACAATGTTTTGGATCCTCCATCTAGAAGCCATAGAAGGATTTGTAGGAGGCTTGGTAGGCATGATGGCATGCAAGTCTGGCCATTTTGTATCTGTCGCACTAAGGGTGAAGAATAGTGAGGGGAAACCAATTTGAATGACCATGTCAGAGAGTTCCCCTTGGCCAGTAGATTTTTAAAATGGGACAGAGGTTCCCAGTCTGAATTCATCGCATGAACTGTAATTTTCAAGTTTGTTTTCTAAGATAGCACAATATTTGGTGAAGGTCGGCTGATTGTTGGAGGCAGGCAACAGTTTTGTGAAAAATCTGAGGATCTTTAACTTAGCTATGATAACGGTATAATAGCTGTACAGTATGAAGTACCTAAATCGGGGGTGTTGGCCAAATCGATTATCATGGTACCTTAAAAGGTGGAGAGCATATTCATGCAATTTAACTTCTTTCATATGTTATTGTTTGAATGTAGCTTTTCCTTTTGGAAATAATGTGGGGAATGCCATAGCAAATAGTCCTTCACTGGTGTACTCATTGATAGAAGATGGAGAAATTGGTGGCCATGCAATGATTGGTGTTGGTCATCCTACACCTAGTTGTAACAAAGAGCGCACTTCTTCGATCTCTGTATGTGCAAGCTGGAAGCTTGACACAAAGGATGTTGTTGGCAACATACCAATGTCGACAGGATCATATTTTGCATCATTTGTTTCCTCGATGCCTGAATTTGTGGTTGTAGGATTTGAAGTTGTTGCATAAATAAGGTTTGAGATTTTAGTAGAAGAGTCTAGCAAAGTGGATAATGCAAGCTCATGTATTTTGAAATCCTTGTAGTATGGGTCATTGGAAATCTTATATAAAAGTGCCTCATGGACATGTCCTCTATTGACATGGAAGTTGTATTGTTGTTGGTGGATTTGTTCCCTGATAACTATTAGTATATCAAGATCACCAATATGCCTGGGCAAGTAGGATGCAATTGCAGATATATCTTGTGGAAAGTAGATAGTGTGTCTAGTATATTTTAGTTGTCCACCCCTTGCATAGGTCACTTGAAGTATTGGGCTTACCCTTGCTATTAACATCTCCTCAACTTGTGATAGAAATTTTAAGCATACAGGTTGCTCACCAGGGTCCATGTTGCTCCATTTTGAGAAACGTTGCTCTTTCTTTTCAGATGTGCATCTATAACAAGTAGCCAACCCATTTGACTGCCTAGGTTTGATTCCCAGATATCTCTCCATGCAAGCCATACAAGTTGACATTCTTGATAAGGTATCTAACTTTGATCGAAATTTATTTCTAGCAGAGAAAAACTCCGTTGGAAAAATTGGCGAAGGGTGCATATTGATATTTGGGTCGGGCTGAACTATGTTGTGCATTTGAGGTACAATTCCTTGTAGTTGGGACGTGTTAACTAGTTGAGAGACTATAGATGTTGATGCTAAAGTATGAAGAATTTGATTCTCTTCATGTCTTCTTTTGTTAATTTCATCTTTATTTGCATGGTATCGTTTGCGGTTTAGCTCATTTTTACGCGAATGCTTATCTTGTATTCTTGCATTATCTGCCTCCATAGTAAGAAATGCTAAGGAAAAAAGCAATGAAATAGTATGCATATATCATAATTTGTTTGGAGATTTAATGGTGCAAAAAAAAAAATTGAAATAGAACATAAAACACAAACATATAAAGATGTAGATAGGAAATGAAAATAATGTTGTACATATTATATGGATAGTGTTCATTTTAAAACATGTAGAAATATGAATTTAAGACATTGGCCACTTAGAGTGGTGACACTTAATGGAAAGGTTATGGATAACAACACGATCATAATGATAGAAAAAATGTGGAAGAAAATGTACGATTATATTTCCATATGTGTGTATCCATTTTTTTTTATAACACAACAAAAAAGTGTTTGCAAGTAATGTTAATGTTTACATATTTGGCCATGCCTAGTTTGAAATCGACTTAATGGCAATAATAACAATGCTTTGTGTTTCTTGTCCACCAAATGGAATCAACTTGATGGTCAGCTCAAAGAAAAATTGGTTGCCAACAATATGATCCAAAATGTGTTTAACAGCATCAGTTTCAGCAATCAGTAGTTGAAAATCTTCTGCGGCAACACCCATTAAGGAATTTGCTGGACCTTCGAATGCAGTAACTTTTAGAAGTTCGCCACTTGCATCTTTCAAGTCCATTTTTAGCATGTAGCTAAAGTCACATTGAAGGAGATCTATAGAGCATTTTGGGAAATGAAAAGTAGTAGGGGAAGTTTGCAAAACCTTTTTCTTACACTTTTTATTGTTCACTAATAGAGGGCATGAAAGGTAATAGAAGTTGTCAAGGTGCAAATTTGAAATGGAGGCTTTTATGCAAAATTTTTGCTTTTCAAGCATGCTATTATTTTCAATAGATGATATTTTGATTGGATTTGCAAAGTTTATGGAAGAAAGGTGTTTATTTGACAAGGAACTGAAGGGCTTGACCTTTTCTTTATTGGTATATCATGCTAGTAAGTTGGAGGCTTCTGCTAAAATGGGGTTGAGTAGAACTTTGGTTGGGAAAATAGTATCAAGACCTCTTCCACACCATGAGGTGATACAGCCTGATTTCATCAAAATAACATGAGGGGTTGGTTGTGTAGGCATATCAGATATTTGTATCCCATCTATATAGCAATGATGGCCCCAAAGTGTAACATCTATGGTACAATCTGAGTTGTCTACGATTGTAGCAGTGCACTTGATTGTCTCTGTACCATCTCGTTTATGAATGGTTGATATAGGGGAGATAGCTAGGAGTATTCCTATTACATCAATGAGGGAATTGATAGGCAATGAAGACAATGAATTGATGCTTTTAACGTGGAATGTATGTGTTGGTATTGTGGAGTTCAAGGTTGTAGAAGGAGTTACTGTGGATGAGCTAAGGAGAATTATTTCGTACGGATTTGTGGAGCTTGAATACTTTGTGTTAGTAACTTTTATGTGGCCGTTGGAGATAACATAAAGACTATCAGATTGAATAGTATGATAGAATTCTTCAACTTCTTCATTGAAGCAAGAAATATGAATTTCATAGTTTTCAATATCAATGAAATCGAATCCAAAAACTTTTCCATCACGTCCACCATTTTTATATTCATGGATTGAAGATTTCATCAAAGCTCGACCTTCAATGGACTAGTGCCTATTGTTGGGGGTTAACATTTTTATTGGAATTGGTTTGAAAGGGGATATACTTTGTTGAGTCTGAGGGTTTCCATCTTCTTCAATTGAATCAATTTTAGATTGAGAGGATCCCATTGGGTCTGGAGAGGTACTTGATGGGATGGAGTTTTGTGACTGAAGGAGAGGAGTTGGAGTTCCAACAATAGGTGCATTATTTGAAATTAATTCAAAGTTTTCAATTATGATAGCCCTACAAATTGAAAAGGTGGTAAATTTAGCAAGAGTGTGTAGGGGAAAAATAAAAAGGAAAAAAATTATTTTGGGAAAGAGTGGACATACGTGAATTTAGTGAACATCTTTGAAGTATATTGTTTGAGCAAGACAATAGAACCTTTGACTAAAGCCTCCTCCAAGACAAGATCATTGAAGTGATCAAGAAGTAAAGCATGGTGTGTGTGTGTGATCCATCAGAAAGTTCAACAAAGTATTTAACAAGTGTAGAATGAGCCTGCTGAATGGAGTCAATAGATGCAATTTGCAAAATAGGGCTCAAATCAGATATGTTTGCAAGAATATCTATAATGGCATTTGTAGTTAAAGTTGCCATTGTCTAGTTTAAATTTTATGTACTAAATGTGCCTGCGAGCATGTGGAAGTAGGAAATTTGGGCTTTCAAAATATTTGATGTTGTCAAAAATAATTGTTTAGGAGAAAATGAAAATATGCTAATATGGTAATTGTTTGAATGTAAGTTTACCCTATAAGTGGTATTCTTTAAAAGTAACAAGATTCTAATTTGTGTGACAATGGTTATAGTAAAAGACAATTGATCAAATGAGAACAATAATATTGAAGAAGATAATAGGAAAAGGAAACACAACTATTGTGAAAAATTATATTGT
>VDFB02188251.1:0-12875 GCA_007258455.2 Sequoia sempervirens | reverse complement strand
ACGTAAGAGTTCCATTGCGTGAGGGCGAATGGAAAAATGCGAGAGAAAGAGGAGAAAGACACGCCAAAAAACGCCATGAAAGGGAAGCAAGGGAAGAACACGCAAGACCAAAAACGCGAATGAAGAGAAAGAATACGCGTGGGAATGGTGAAAAACGTGAGAGGAGAATGAGATTCATAAAAAATGTATATAAAAAAACAAGTCGTGCATAAAAATAAAGAAGAAGAAAGAAGAGATAGTAAGGGAAAAGACTTACCAAGAGAAAACGTAAAAACGTTGGAGAGGAGATTCGAATTTCCAAAACGTGATTGCAGTTTGAGGAGAACTCGCCCAACATGAAGAGATGAAGAACAAAGAACATAAACAATGAAAAAGAAAACTAAAACACTTTTAAGTAAATTGTAATTCAAAAACCTAACTCAACTCGAGCAATAAATTTAGACACGAAAAGTGGCACGATTGACGAAAAATGTGAAAAACATGAAGAAACGCGTCAGGGCCAGAAAAAGACTAAGTGTGGGAAAAAAGTGTAATAGCGCACTTTTTTAGCGCTATTACATTTTCAAAGATTTCACTTTCATGCAGGGGTGCTAAAAATTAGCGCCCCTGCACTTTTCATACTTAGCCAATATTTGGCTTGTGAGCAAGAGCACACTTTTTTAGTGCAACTTGCATTTTTCACAGGTTGCTAAGTACGAATAGTGAGACTTCGAGAAGAGGCTCGTTTCGAAGGTCTTCATGAGGCGAACATAGGGGGATGCTCAAATTGACTATTTGAGGCTTTGGAACGCATTTTTAGGTAGCTTGAAAATCACCTCGTTATGCATACTTGAACTTCACGAATCCTAGGAAACAGACAAGTTTCGTAGGGGGTTATCCGTGGAACGGGCACTACTAGATTCCGTGATAACACCTTTAAGATCACAAATTTAAATTTTAAACATGTTTTTGGTGGCATCTTAAAGTCCTAAATTCAAGTTTTAAGTGTCGGCTTGTAATGTTTAATTTTTGGAAAATTAGAAATTTGTCTATAAAAGCAAGGTATTTTTATCAATTCAAGTCTAAGCAACATTATCCAAGCTTCACAAGAGCTAAGATTATTGTCAAAGGTGTTCAAGAGCATATTTCTCAAATATTTGTTGCAACATTCAAGATCTCAAGCATCATATCAAAGTTATCAAGCATCATGCATGTTTTTGGAGCTAACATTGTGATGCAGGTTTCAAGCATTCAAGTCAAATTTCAATCATCAAGATCACATCATCAATCAAGCCATTCCATGCAAGATCAAGACCTTGGAGAGATCCACTAAGTTTCAATCCTTTAAGGGTTTCAAGTCAAGGGTTTGGTGAGTTGCAACATATCAAGTGTTCATTCATCATTCCTTTCATGTTTCATTGTTTCAATTCAAGGTTTAATTATCAAAATGAGGTTTGACCAAGGCAAACCCCCATTCAACAAAAATAAACAATTTTTCCCTTTTGTGTGTTTTACAGATCTTAGGTTGAAGAAGGACTGAAGATCTATCAAAGGAGAAAAATTGGAAAAGTTATCAAAGTTGTCGTCAAGCCATGAAAACTCACTTTCAAAATTTATTTCCAAATTTTTTATTGTGAAACCTTAAGAAATCGAGAGTGTAGGACTAGGACTAGAGGACTGTGAAAGTATATTTTCAATCCTTGTAGCAAGACCCATTCACTCTTGGGCGAATGAGTCCTAGGAGGACAATCAACATAACCTTTTTGTGACAAATGCATCAAATCATATCTTTCTTAGATCTGCTAGAAGTTTGTTGATTCTGCTATATTAAGGTTTGATTCAGAGATTTCATGTGTCACATTGCATATTTTCATTCATTTAGTATTTTTCATTCATCTCCCAAAAGTGCATTTCAAGCCAATTTACCACGTCCTAGGTCATAAGGGAGACAACAAGATCTCTATCAAGATTGACTCACCTAAGGGTTGAAAGTCAATCTTTCCCTACGGGTTCTCTTTTTCCTAATCAACTAAGGAAGATAGGTGCATTATACACCCCCTTTTGTTATCATTGTGATGAACCTATTTTCCTATGTTTCAAAGAGAACTTGGAGTTATATGTCTATATGTATGTGAATATATACTTATTAGTTTAAACATGCCCCTTTAGCTATATACATTACTTGTCATTATCATTAAATATTTGAATACAAACTTATGATAGAAAATAAATAAATATGAGGATGCACATAATTGCATAGTATTTGTTATTGTTTTTCTATATAATTGAAAGATATAAATGTAGATGAAAAACATATTTATATATTAAATTGATTCTACTTGATCTCTTTGGAGCACTATGGAGTGATATGCAAATTTATTAAACCAATGCAAGGCTAGGGTATACTATGAGTATGGTAGATAATTGGTTAATTTATATAATTAGTATGTTGGTTATGCATTGTGTTTTATTTCATCATCATTTTGGACTAGTTGAGCAAGAGATAGTAGTGTCATGAACAAATGATCCAATTTAAAAATAATTTATAGTTTTTTCTTTGGTAAAAGGTGATGCTATGATTGTATTCATCATTATTTCATAGTATATTTTAGGGTCACATGTTAGTTAGAAATCAATAGTAGCTAGAGGGTATCTAGGGCTAAAATTTTAGAATTGTGTCACACTTTCAAGCAACAAAGTAGTTTTAAGAAAAATAGTTTTGTCCTAAATAGTTTAGAGTGAAATAGTTTCACCCTCAATAATTTAGGGCGGAATAGTTTAATCTGAAATTACTTGGCACCCACATGACAGAAAGAGTTTCAAATGAAACCCTTTCGCTTGAAACTATTAATAGCTATTTTTTTAATTTGTAAATTACCTAGACAAGGTTGAATCTATATACAATGTTTTGACTAAAATATTTTTTAGTTAAAGTGTTTTAGTTGAAATGCTTTCACTTGAAATTGTCTATGTGGTAACCTATATAGAAATTTAACCACTCTTTAGGGACAAATTTAATAAAATTTTAGCTTCAACCCTAGCTATCTCCAACTAGGGGTACATTCATGAAAACCTAAAAATATCCTTTTGTAGAGTTTGAAGTCTATATATATATATAATACTTTGATTAATTTTATTATGATTATAAAAAAAATTATTGTAACTAGCTTATTATAATAAAAAATGAGATTAGAAATTAAAAATTATTAAAGCATATTTAAAATTTTAAAAAATATATGATGCACTAGAGGAGATAATCTTCTCTAAGAGGGCATAATTTTCTTAAAATGATAAAATAATTAGACAAAAGTTGATATACCATGAAAATATGGCATTTTGATTCAATTTAATTTTAAACAATTATTCAAAAAAATATTCATCAATTTTTTTATTTTTTTTCATGCATTAGATTTTTGAGTTATCTATATGGGAAAAATGTTAGAGAAAAAGATTGCTATTTTTTTGTGACATCCCATTGATTTACACTTTAAAAAATAGCAATTAAAATTCTTCTCTAAGTTTATAAAAAAATATATCTAATTAATTGTTTTTTTAAATAAAATACATTAATAATTATACATTTCATTATTTTACATCATTTTAAAATTCAAAACATAAATGTCACATTTAGGCAATTAAAGTTAAAAAAATGTAGATGCGTTGGTCATTTTTTATAAAAGTGTGACATAATTTTGAACTTTTAACCCTAGAGGTTACATGATTGATTCCATATAATAATGATTGTACATTTATACACTTGGTTCTTGGTTTTAGTTTTACTACAAATCTCATTATTTGCCACCCATGTTGATAGGTTGGGCTACTTCTTATAGGAAGCTAAGCAAGGAACTACTAGGTCTATGGTTGGAGGTAAAGTGTTTGGATGATTCTCTCTCTCCAAATAGCTTGATAACCATATTGCTTGCATTTAGATGAGATGAGTTGATCTTGGAGCATTCATATGTACTTATATAAAATGATATGTATTGTAAAATGTCAAGACATTGATCCTTATTATGAGTTGTAATGAATATTTTCAATTTAAATAAAATTTGTAGTAATGAACATGTAATGTATTTCATTTATTTCCTAAATTTATGACATTTTATATTACATTTAAAATGGAAATAAAATATAATTTTTTAAAATTTATTTCTTTATTAATAATTTTTTTGATTTAAAAATTTAGAAAATTTGAGGTGCTATGTCATTGTTTTTATTTTGAACATCTCATTGTTTTGCAATATTGCATTAATATTGTGAACTACATGTTCATATATTGGTTTGTAGTTATTTACATCCACAACATCTAGTACTAAATTTATTAAGTCTATTTTTATTTTCATCTTGTTGTTAACATGATAGAAACCATACAATGCAAAAATACAAGGAGAACCTCTCACTTGTTATAATATATGTTTAACCAATGTTCACTAAATTTCTTATTCTAGCACTTTAATATAAACTCCATATTGACTTGAGCATGTGTATATCAATCTTGGTAGACATGTGAAAAGTAAATATTTTACAATGATTTATACAACACAAAAGAAGGTAATTACAATATTATAATCACATAATGAAAAGAGTGATTTAGTTGTTGCCAACACAATACAAACTATTAGCATTGCCCATCCAATAAAAACTATGCAATACATAAGCACAAGCAAAACCTCTTAGTTATGATATAGGTTAGCCAATGTTCCTTGAATTTTTTATTCTACACACTCCATAAATGAATAAAATTGATTACATTAACAAGGAAACAAAGCCTCACAAATTTTATATTACAATTACTAGTCAATAGCACTAGTACTAGCTATCAATGCAACCCCTATTTATCTACAAATCCTTGGAAATTAACTGAGATTGTAACATGATTTTTGCATAGAAAAAAGCAGTTCTACGTAGAATTTGGTAAAAAAAGAAAGTAATTGATATCATTTCAAGAAGTTCCCACCATACATAAATAGATATTTGATTCTTTAGAGAAATACTTGAAAAGGAATGGTGTATGATAAATACCCAAGGTTGCTTGCACTGTCTTGTGGAAGACTTTCCACTGTCTCCTGCTTGGAACCTGACTCCAGTGGGTTCCTCTTGAGCTTGTAGGTTGACCAAACCCTGCTCCAACTCTTCTCAAAGAGTTCTTACCTTGTGCTTTACCCTGGGTAGCTCAACACCTTCTTGCAACTTGATCAATCTTGCTTGGACTTAGAAGGGTCTAAGTGCCAACTTCTTCAACTTGCTGGAACTGCTTGCAGGGGAATTGAGGTTACTGTCTAAATGCTTTTTGCATCCACATTGATCCATTTTTGAGGTTCTTTGGTCTTTACTTCACCCGATCTCAAGACCTTGCCTAGATGTGGCCTAAACTCTACTAGCCCTTACCAGTCCTATTTTTGTTTCTTTCTCTCAAACCTGCCAAACAACCTATCAAACAAAATATATTTTCAGACACCCTTTTCAGGGTTTTAAATCTTGCAACAGGTCTCTGACTGCTAGCTATTCCGTACAGGTGGTTCCCACACCTTTGGAGAGGATGCCTAATTGCCCTAAAAACTAGGGTTCCACTGTCCTCCCACCTATTTCTCACTCAAGAGAATTATTCAAGCATCAACTCCCTTTAACCTGTCAAAGTATGACCAAAACCATCCTGATACCGTACTGGTACCGTACTGTACCTTCTGCCCCTGCCCGAGTTCTCAATTTTATCTTTCCAAACTCCTAACCGGGTGTCTTAGGCTCGCCTAGGGTTTGGAATATACAATCATTGCTTGGTCCTTTCTATTACCCATCACTGAAAAAATACAAACCATTGGCTTACCTCCCATATTCCACCAAACATAGGAACTTTCCGTGGTGAGGGTCTATGGGGAAGCCATTTCCTTATTTACTGCTCAAAACAGTGTTCACAAATCTCTAAATTCTAATCTAAGAACTCCAAACAAAAACTATACACAAGACAACCTAAATACAAAATGAACTATATTCTACCCTATCAAATGAGCATGGAAACGGTCTCGAACCAATGATTACAGTATTTAGAAGATCACTGTTTCCCAAAGTGCACGGGTAGATACAGTAAAGACAGTATTCTGCCAAAAACAGAGATGAATATCTTTTACCACCTACTCTTTAAATACCAAGCACTATCAAAGTTCATATACCAAGAAAGATACAAAAACAGCTCTGTAAATATAAACACACTGCTGTTTCAATACACACAATACCTATATTAACACTACGATGCAAAACACACGGGTTTTCAAAAACAGAAAATCTATAAGAATCTGCTCACTGTCTTTTATTTTTCACTCCAAAAAGTTCTTTACAATGCAAAAACTGACTGTCTACGAGCCACTACTTCCCCCTTGGAGTCTTTTTCCAACATTCAAGGAGAGATTGCACGCCTCCATATCCCTGATTTCAAGGGATTCCCAATACCAAACAAAGTGCATGCAAACAACCAAGTTCACCATGCAATGTTACAACTCCGCCATTATCCTTCATTTTAGGATTATTATCTCCTTGATCTCGAGCCAACAGCACTTCGACTGTCCCATGGCATCTTCCAACAACGAGGAAGTAGTGGTTAAACATTTAAGGTTCATCCAAACTGTCCAAAGCTCACTAAAGCCAAAATTTAAGAACTTTGACAACCTAATGAACTTTAGTCCTAAAGACTAACTTAACACACAAATGCAAGATCTACTAAGATCAAAACAAACACAAATGAAATCCTGATTTGGCCAAGATCAGGTACAAGCCAAAAATTATGCAAACCAAAATGGAGGTTAGCCTAGGTGCTCACGCAGGAAGCAATCTACAAATTTGAAAACCTTCCTTTTTTGATATTGGGTCTATATTTATGGGGTAAAATTCTCCCTATTACAAAAGAAAAAAATATTGTGATATATGTCTAACCAATGTTCATTGACTTTTTTATTTTACGCACCCTATAAATGAATAATTTATTAACGATATTAAATAGAAAGCAAAGCCTTACAAATTTCATATTATAATAGCTAATGATTCGTGCTAGCCATAAATGGAGCCCCTATTTATTTAAAAATCCCTAGAAAACAAAATTACATTGCAGTGATGCTTTGTATGGGAAAATAATGCAAACACTTATATTCTTAAAAATGATGATTCATTACATAACTCAAAGAGACCAATCATTCCCAAAGCAAAAAGTAGTTCTACACAACAATTGACATAAGAAAGAAACTATGCCATTTCAAGAAGTTCCCACCATAAGGAAAATACTTGAAAAGGAAATAATCTATGGTTTAAAAAAATTCCTTAAATTCTTATATATAGATTTTTTTTTTTTTTTGAAAGATCTCCTTGCTATAAAAGTAGAAATTATTTATATTGAATTTTAAAGAAATTATTAAAGCCCAAAAATAAAGACTCTATAACATATCTTTCTACTTTCACTATTAACAATACTTTGCATTTCCTTATCTATTAACATTGTTAAATCAAACCTCAGTATGTATGATGTGTATGCTTCAATTAAAAGAAACACGCTAAACTATGAAAGCTATAACTTAGTCCAAAGCGGTAAGACTAGAAATAGGTGCAATGAAATTGATAATAACTAAAATATCGCCTCTAAATAACTCAAAAAAGAAAGGGGGCTCTAAAGTTGTTGAGGATAGTAGATTTGACTCGATGAATTTTATTAATGATAATGCTCTATTTGATGTTGATCTTTGTGGGGCTTCTTATACTTGGTCTAATTGAAGAGTTGGGGATGCTCTTATCCAAGTCAAGTATTCTCGTTCCCTTTTGACTCTTATCAGATTGGGTTCAAATCACTTCCCGATCTCTTTTTTGGCGGATCTGGTTGGTAGGAGGAGATCCTTCCCTTTTCGGTTTGAAAAGATGTGGGTTTTGGATCCTAATTTTAAGGACAAATTAACTTCTTGGTGGGGCATTCCTATTGATGGCTCAACTATGTATAAAGTTTCTAAGAAACTTGTGTTAGTGAAGTTTTATGTTAGGATTTGGAATAAGTCTTCTTTCAGGCATATCTTCTAGGAGAAAAATCACATCAAGGAGGAATTGGACTTGCTTTAGTAGTCTATTCAGACTTATGGGTATAGTGCTAATGTGGCTCATGAGGAGAGTTTTCTCTTATCTTGTTTGCATAATATTGTTACTATGGAGGAATTCTGGAAGCAGGGGTCTCATGCTATCTAGTTGAAATGTGGGAATAGGAACACAAATTTTATTCACCTCACTACTTTGAAGCATTGGTCCTCTAATCGGATTGTGAGCATCCATCATAATGGATAGCTGTTGGATAATTATATTGATATTAGGCAAGTTGATTCATCCTTTTTTGTTGAGCTTCTTTCTGATAATCTTGTCTTGGATTATGCTTTTCAAGATCATTTCTTTGAGGTTATTCCTAATATTGTGATGGAAGATCTAAATAATATGTTGTGTGGTATTCCTTCTAAGAAGAAGATTAAGCGTTCTATTTTCTCTTTTGAAGGAAATAAAGCTCCTAGCCTTGATGGTTTCCCATTGTTTTTCTTCCAAAACTTTTGGGCTATTGTCTCCCATGATGTTGTGGATGCTACCAAGGAATTTTTGGGTAGTCAGAATCTGCTAAAAGAATTGAACTCCACTTTCATTGTTCTTGTTCAAAAGAAATCAGAGGCATTAACCTTTAATGAGTTCTGCTCAATCAACCTTTGTAATTTCATTTATAAAATCTTCTCCAAAGTTTTGGCGATGAGGCTGCAACATGTTCTACCTTTGATTATTTCTCAGCAACAATGAATTTTTATTTATGGAAGACAAATTCTTGATCCCATTATTACTAATCATGAAAATATTCATTCAATGTTAGTGAATAAGAAGGTAGGATTCTTGTTGAAATTTGATCTTGTTAAAGCTTATGACCGTGTGAATTGGCAATTCCTTTTGAAAGTTTTAGTAGTGTTTGGTTTTCCTGATAAATTCTTGAAGTTGACCAAGAGCCTTATTTCTACGACTTCTTTTTTAGTGTTGGTCAATGGGTCTTTTGCTTTCTTCAAGAGTTCTCAGGGAGTGAGGCAAGGTGATCCCATTTCTCCCTTCCTCTTTATTATTGTGGCAGAAGCCCTTGAAAGATCTCTTCAGAAGGTGGTGTCGATTGGTGCTATTAAAGGGCTTTATCTATCCTCCACTTCTCAACCTTGTTCCCACCAGCAGTTTGTGGATGACACAATCATTCTTGGGGAAGCTTCGTTAGCTGAAGCTAAAGCCATTCGATTGGTTTTTCTTAATTATGAATCTGCCTTGGGGCAATTGGTGAGTCTCCCTAAGAGCACTATTTTTTTCTTGAACACCCTGGATAGAAGAATGCAAGTAAGTGCTCATATTTTTCAATGTGCTATTGGGGAGCTTCCATCTACTTATCTTGGACTACCGCTTTGTTCGAATGCTATCCCTAATTCATTTTGGAGTGGTTTGATTGATAAGTTTAATGCTAAATTATTCGGGTGGAAAGGTGCTCTTCTTAGCCAAGTTGGTAAGCTTTTACTGATCAAATCCACTTTGCAAAATCTCCCTATATATGCTTTAAGTCTCTTCCAAATCCTGAGGAAATTTTGGGATAGGATTGAGAGTATCCAGAAATGTTTTTTTATGTTCTAGAGTGGAGGAGAAGAAAAGGTTGCATCTTGCCTCTTGGGATGAGGTGTGCAGGTCTAAAAATCAAGGAGGGTTGGGGTTAAGGAAATTAAAGGATTTTAATTTTGCCCTTATGGCTAAACAATTATGGAACCTTCTTGTTGGTAGTAAGGAGTGGTCTGATATTCTTGCTTGTAAATATCTTACTAGTGTTGATAAGTTTAAGAATTTTTTGTGGAATGGTTTTTCTCCTCCTTCAAGATCAGTTTTTTGGAACTTCTTGATTAAATTCAGGAGGATTGTTTCGGTTGGAATTTGTTGGTCTTTGGGAAATGGTAGATTCATTATTTTCTGGGATGATTGGTGGATTGGACATGGTCCTCTCAAAGATGAGGAATGGGCGACTCCTTTTAAGGAGCTTTGTGTTCGCTCCTTTGGTGTACATATGTTGTTGATTACATTGTTGATGGCTCATGGAGAAGGATTCACAAGGATTTTGGGGAATTGGAAACTCTTTATTGTTTTTTATCTTTGATTCATATCCCGGTTACTCCCTTGTGGGATAAGGTGGTGTGGCGGCTGGTTCCTCAAGGTCAATTTTCGGTGGCCTTTTCCTTTCACTTTCAGAATAATTTTGTGGGCCCTCAGCCCCCCTAAGCACTGGCATGGTCTTTGAATTTGACCCCTAAGGTCAACATGTTTTTTCTGGTTGTTATGTCAAGACAAAATCTTGACTATTAACAACCTTTGGAAAAGGGGTTTCTTGATGCCTAATAGGTTCTATCTTTGTGAGGAGGATGCTAAGGATTTCTAACATTTGATTGTTGGTTGCAGATTTGCTAGGTGTTGGTGTAAATAAAGTCTTGTACCTAGTTAATTCATTACTAGGGGAATTATTTACATGTTAAGTTTACTTAGGTCCTAGGAATCTTTCTAAAAGGTGTTAGTTGTCATTAGTTATTATCTTATCTTTTGACTTGTAACGCATGTGACCTAGGTAGTTGTGATAAGTTATCTCATGTCATATGATTAAGACACTTGTCATAATCCTATGACATCTTATATATCACCTTGGCTATATAACCAAGGGGTCTCATTCAGTGTACATCACACATATATCATTGAATCATATTGATAAGAATATAGTTTATTCTTGTCACATTCTATTCTCTCTCTTTGTGCTTTCCATTTGGTCTTAAGATCTTGGCAGCCATAGCCAATTCTAACATGGTATCAGAGCGGGTTGGATGCCATTGGATAGTATTTTTCTAAAGAGAGATGGTAAATCTTGAAAATTTGAGTATGCTCTTCTCTTGCATTGTATGATGACCTAGAGAATCAGAAGAAAAAAATGATAGAAATACCATATCTGAGGAGGTTACATTTTTGGCTCTTTAGTACAGGTTCATATCGGAGCTTGCTGGTGAAAATCTAAGCTCACCATTGTGTTTGGAAGGTTCAAGATAGTTGATTTTTCCTTTTGTTTCATCCAAATTAGATTTATGAGGCCAAATCTATGAGGGTTTGAAGCTGAAGAGTTGTTGCTAGATCCAAAAGGTAGCTATATTTTTGGAGCATTTTGGGTCAAATCCACCTTGCCATCGCATCCAGAAAGGCCAAAAACCCTAAGATTGACAATCAATTCATCGAGTTCAATAGTTGTCTGGTGAAGAAAAAAAAAATTCCTAGAGAGTCATATGGCCCTCCAAGTCGACGTCATAATTGTAGGGTACAATTTTTTTTCAAAAAAATAAATTAAAAATTTTGGTTGATTTTTTTATTTATTTATTTTTAAAATTCATTTCCGCCAATTGAAAATACTTTGAAAGTTTGTATTACAAATAAAAAAAATCAAATCACAAGTATTTTTATGGAAAAATTATCAAACTGTACTTTTGTAGATATTGCAGTACATGTAGGACCATTAGGCCACGCAACCTAATAGATGATCATTAGGTGTCTAAGGCACGAGCCCCACTCAAAAGCAATCAACAAACTTCATTTATTCTGGGCGGTCATATCAAAATCTGAGCAGTCAATATCAAAACCAATGGCTATATCAAGAAAATTTGGCAGTTCTTCAAAGATCAGTGGAAAATCAAAGATTCTAAGAATCTACAAAGATTCTGACCAAACCCACAACTATAAGTGAGGATTATTTAGTTGCCATAGTTAAGCAAGAGAAAGAAGCGTATTCTATAGCCGAGGGCATATTGCTTTTTGACAGGCATTGGGCCATCAAAATTAGGCCCGTGAGTTGTTGACGTCAGCACCACGTCAACATTTCCTATAAAAAATTTTCCCCCTCACCAATGGAGTTTTTAATTTTGCAGTTCAACTTCAGAGGCCCATAACTTCTTCTCAGAACCTCCTTTTTTCGAGCAATTGTTTTTTGATTTGGGCTAATTTTTCGTGCTCTACACAGTGGTGCAATTAGTTTTTAGTTTTGTTGTCTGGTTTTTCCAAAATTTGCAAATTCTCATAGGTGTTGTTGCGTCATCCTCATTTTGGAACTTTGGGAGCTCATATCTTGCTCCTACAGTAACATTTTTGGGTGTAGTTTTTTTTGAAATTGCATAATTTTTTGTGTATTTTTTAGTGGTATGATTAGATTGATCTAATTTTGTACCAAAACTATACTTGATTATGTGGCCTATTTTGGCATCTGTAAGCACTAAGATCAAGTCTAGCTTGTTGTTTTTAGCATCTAGCATCTGTAAATGCACTAAATATAAAGTGCCAAATTAGATATTGCTTGGAGGGGTTTCTTGATTGAGTGATTTGGGGGGGTCTCTTGGTTCATTGCTTTGATCTATTTACTTGTACTCTCTCACTTTCATGGATCATTCTAAGGTTCCTTTGCTCACATCATATAATTATTCAACATGGCATCAAAATGCATGGAGTAATCTAATGACATAAGGTAACTCTCTATATGTTGAAAATAAGTTACCTAAACCTACAGATGCAGATAAAAAGATAAAATGGATGATTAAACATACCAAAGTTCTTGGATGTCTTTGTAGACTAGTTTCTCAAGATTTGTTGTTTCAAATTGAATCATGTAAAAATTCTCATGAAGCTTGGGACAAATTGAAAACATTGTATGGTACTATAGATGAAGTAAGAGGCTATCAAATTAATTAAAAACTGATGAACCTTGATCTTAAGAACTTTGACAACATCCAAGACTACATCACCAAGGTTAATGATCTAAGAGAGCAATGTAAAGCATGCATAATTGATAAGAAGGACATTCA
>VDFB02188250.1:0-16354 GCA_007258455.2 Sequoia sempervirens | reverse complement strand
TCATTAATTTATGTATATCACATTTGCCTTAAAAAATCAAAAGTAAATACATATACAAATATAGGTAAAAGTTAAAAGTCACGTGAAAAACATTCATGGAAGGGACGGCACGAAGTAAAAATTTATTACAAATTACCAACTTCATTTTCCCGATCAAAACATATTTAATAAAGTGTCATTTACTTTAATATTAAAACTTAAATATCTATATGCTGTATAACCGAAAGTCCTTTTGATCTGGAGGCAACTTTGGTAAAAGGTTCCTCATATCGCAATAATCTACATGAAGAGAACTGTAAAAATACATGGTGATGCAGTCAGGGCGGAGAAAGCTACAATTCAGACAAACTATTCAAACAGAAAAACCAATAATCTCATATTTTTCCAAAAAAAAAGTTGTTGGTGGCTCTTCTTTTCGTAATCTAATATCTTTTTAAGAAAAATTGTTACTGTTCCTGGTGTTAACAAAAAGAAAAAAATTGTTATTGATTTTATGTTTCACACTGTTGTAGCCAGACTGTCATAGTTTTTGGGATTGTTATCCTTCTTTCATGCTATATTACTATTTAATATGGTGAAGGGATTTCTTTGATAGCTCTTCTTGGAACTTTTGTGTTGTAATTTCTCTGAGTTGTGCAATCCTATTGGCTGCTTTCATATATATATTGTGAAGAGCCTCGTGAAATCGACTTTCCTAAAGATCTTGAATCGATCATGCCGTGTCTTAGGGCAACGTCTCTCCAGTAGTGTGGATAGAGACCGCGAGTGATGGGCTGCGTCAGCTAATCAGACCAGAGAAGCCGTTAATGTCACCTCAATGCAGGAAAAATGGGACTAGTTCTCACTAAATATAAATATCATGCCCAAGGAGAGAATTGTATGGATGCGTAGGGTAAATATAGTACAAAATGGGAAAGACAAAAGAAAATGGGTATTTTATGGCAATACTCCTTAATGTCCGCAAAACAATTTACAGTTATTTTCCGGACAGAACATTTCAATAGAATTTGAATTCATAAAAATAAATATGAACCTTTTTAAAATTTCATAATATAAACGGTGTTGTCAGCTGCTAAAACTCTAAGGGCAGCTTTCTATGTTTAATTCTGTTTTACAGAACATTTCAATATTTTTGAATTCAAAAAAACAAATATGGATCTTGTAAATGTCATAATATAAACGTATTGTCCACTGCTGAAACTCGAGGATAGCTTTTAATGTTTAATTCTGTTTTAAGCTATTTATGTTTTAAAATTGTGTTTTGAAAACTCACACAAGTGTGTCTATAGAAATTGTTATTGTTATTTAATTTTAATATTAATAATGTTAATTATTAATAGTATAAAATATAATTTCATTAATTTTTTATTAAAATAATAAAAAATATATTTTATTTAATTAATATAATTTTTTGTTTGTTTATGTAAATGAATGTGTGTGTTTATTAGAAAATTTTCAATTAAAATTATTTTATAATTTTATTTTTTTCTTATTTTATATAAATTATGACTATTTAAATTTTATAAGAGTAATAATGTTCAAATCCATTTTAGATTAAATTGAGTACAAAATGATAATAAGATATAAAATATAAAATGGATAGTATCTCTTCCATTCTTTGTGAAGATGTTGTATTATACATGAAGTGTACTAACAGTTTCAAGATTTTTAATGAGCACTAAAAGTAACAATTCACATGTAATAGTTCACAGTAATAGTTCACACATGATAATAATAACAATTTGAATCAAGAAGTGTTTAAAATATTGTGGGACACTATACTACATTGAAAATAGCGGTAATTTTTAGCTTTACCTTATCATGTCCCCACTCTCCAATAATTTGATGCTTCCCAATAAACTATGAATTAACATGAAAATACTAGGAGTGGAAAATCTCTTGACAAAGTTCTTCAAAACTATGTGAGATTACGTCTAGGAAGATTAAAATTTTTTCTTACTTAGAAAGCTCTTTATCTTATCAGGTTCTCTTCTCAAAAAACTATTTATTCTTTTCCATTCAACTTCTTCAAATATTAGAAATATTTAAATGGTAGTTAGCTTTTTCCTTCCCTCTTAAGTATAATACATAGTCTTTTTCTGTAAATTGCCACAAAATCTACATATCAATTGAAATAAAAAATATTCTTTTCGTAATTCCAAATGAATGAAGCTTACTCTATCTCTCATGCATTTTAAATTCAATTCATAATCTCAACATACATTTTGAAAGTTGTTGCACTTCAACCTTCCTCTTAGAAGCCACCTTGCTTACATCTAATCATTCTTATCATTTACCCCAATTTTAAGAAAAGGTTGTTTTCAAAAAACCATATTATTATTGTACTCATGTGTATATCACACCTAATCTACTATCTTCACTAAACATTATTTTCAGATGCAACCTTTTGTATAAATCAATTGTATGTGTTGTCTCAACTTCCCATAATTTAGTTTTTGTATCTTGTTAATAAATCATTACCAAGAACTTGAATAAACATAGATATATTGTAGTGTTTTCTATCAATTTTGTACATATGGTTCCATGCACATACTTTATCTTTATTCTTCAAATTTTGAATCTCTCTTGTATGATTCAATCTAAACAAACAAAGATTGAAAAAGAAATTCATTAAAATTCAAATAAAATGCAATAGCTTGAAAAGATTGATGCAGGATTTCTAAGAGCATGATTAAATCTTTTTTTTAAAGCTACCAAACTATCTACTTGGAACTTGACTTTACTTAATAAAGATAGACTTGATTTGCTATTTTGACTTAAACAATAGACTCTCTGCTTTCACTTGCTTAGATGGCTCTCTTCTAAACTCACACTAGTAGGTGGGTCTTAAATGGGAAGCTATGGTATATTCAAATGAATCACATAAGTAAGTCAAAGCTTAGAGTGTATTATTTAAGGTTGTCCAATTTCACCAAGTGACAATATAATAAAACTATATATCTTGACATACATAAGATAACCTTTATCTTACAACAAAGAATAGAAATGAAACATGATGCTCTACTTTTATTTTTCTTACTTGCATTGCTACTTGTGTTGCTGTTAAAGCTTTATTACTAATGTAAAAACATATAATATATTAGTACTTTTATTTGATCAATTTATGAGATCTTGTAAGGCCCTCATAAACATGAGCTAAAGACATATATTCGTAACAATGTGTTTTTCCATTATATAACATGGTAAGTAGAACAAAAGAACATATATAACAGAAATTTGGACACGGAAAAGCTTTCATTCAGAATAGAATCACCAAGCCTTTTCACTATACAATTCAACCCACATTCAGCTACAAGTCCATGCAGATATTGCCTGTAATGGGGTACCTTTCCACCCAATTATTATGGCAGATCCATTGGCCTCAAGAGTATAACATTCTCCGTGCTGAAATGGTTTCAGTAATAACCTGGCCTGATACCAAACTTGATGGCTGAAGGCCATTTCCATAAATCCCGCGTGTCTAAAGAAACTTCTCCACACAACAGTTCTAACATGTCTAACTCTCCTATCGTTTCCCTCATAGGCGATCATATTCCTTATCTGGCTCCCACTGAATACTTCTTCAAATCTTATCCTTCGAGCATCATCTCTGTCTCGCAAGACCGCATCCCAGGAATCAAACCAAGCACTGCAAGAGAAAAGTACCTCGATGAATCGCTTGTCAAAAGAAGGAGAGTTGTGGTCGGCTTCAATTTCTGTACTCACCATTATCCGGGGCCTTAGTTTCTTTACCACATTCACAACACTCTCCAGAAGAATCGGCTTATATAACAAACTTCTGAAAACAGTAGGAGCATACACTGCGACTGCCTCACCAGGCTTAACGTCGAATAAACCTTGGCGAATCTCCTCCATACCTGAGACCTCCACCATCTTGTATGAAAACGGAACCGCCAAGGACATAGCGAACTCTTCAAGTCTTCTTCCACTATTTTTCAGTTCTTCACCATTCATTCCAACTGCTGTGATCCTAAGAAGCTCGAGCGAAGAGGAAGAAGCTCTCAGAGCAAGACTCTGTATTAGCACTGTCCATTGGCACCCGGTTCGAATCCCCAGATCTATCACATGAATTTTGCTTGAATTTCCCACGGCCTCTATGATTGCCTGCACGGACGAGAATTGAAGCAATTTGACAAAGGGGACCGCTCTAGCATAAAAAGCCACCGCGCCATAAAATTCTGTTTTGTTGCAACCACCGTCGAAATTGTAGGCGAAATCAAGAGCTCGGTTTGCAAGCTTATGTAACTTATCGCTGGTTTCGCGTTTGATTCTCTCCTGCAGAGCCGCGGAGAAATAGTAGCCGATCCTCTGTATGGGATTTCCCGACTGCGAAGAGAAGTTGCGACACTGCATCAAAAGTCTGGAAGCTTGATCATATTGCTTGTTGCTTATCATCTCTGCAGAGGCAAATAGAAGATGCGCCAATTCTAGTCCGTTCTGGTCTTCGCTTGCGAGAGCAGGAGTGACAAAGCAAGACTCGAGGCCATCATAAGCTAAGCCTTTTATGTACTCCGTGCCCGCCAATTTTATGATTTCTTCAGACGACAGAGCCGATTTCTTTGTGGGCATGTCGCCCCCGAATTTAATCGTCAGCTCGGAAAAAGCATTTTGGGGTACTGAAATTTCATCTAACTCCCTTAAGATTATATGATTAGGCGTACCATTATTGTTCTCAGTCTCCTCGGCCTCGTAGATCTTTGAACACGAAATGTTTTGATAACCCGACACTGGGCAATACTGAGGCATGGTTTCCTTCACCTGATGCTCAAGCATAGAAAACAATGCAGAGTATGATATCACAAAATGGGAGAAATCAATCTTTACTACAATGTGTGGGGTAACGAGACGCGTCGCAGGCAGCGGGTATCTACGGATTGCTCGTCCCGTCGAATCTATACAAACAATAAAGTACAAATCTTTATTTAAAACATATTAAATTTGTTTGACACGCTTGCCAAAGACCTCACGTAAGCCAATGTGAGAGATTCCGCGGGGTCAGCCGTCGCCTGCAAAACAACAATTTCTAAAGAGTCCTAGTCTTACGCCCGTCTACATGCATGTCTATTTCTAAAATACTTAGTTTTTCCCCACCACACGTTTTCGAGAACCATAGCCAATAACATAAAAACCATAGAGGCCATGAAAGAATATCAAGAAGCTTTACGCAAGCAATCTAAATTATAACGTATATCTATTATTGTAGTTAGGGACAGTTTATAACTTCTGCAACGGAAAAGACCAATACAATTTAGCATCGTTGATTTTTTTCTTGTTCATATCGTTTATGGTTTAAATTGAAGCACAATAGAGTGGATTGTGCAGGCCAATGCAAAATATGGTAGTAGTTTTATTAGGTTGGCTAGTTGAATGACAAAAGGTTTATACTTTTCCTTTTTTTTCTCTTAGGATTGCAAACATAATTACATTTCTTTATAGCAAAGAGAAAGAAAAGTGTAGCAAGTGAGTCGTTTAAAATAATATTTATTAAAGGGTAAGTTTAAATAATATATTTTAATTTTTGATTTGTTTAAGTGGTTTATTAGAAATCATATTATTTTCTTGAGTAGGGTTTATTTATTAGTGTGATTTTAAATAAGACATCTAAACAAGTTAAAGTTTAGAATGTGTTGTTTAAGTCAATTTTTTTCGAAACAAAAAATAAAATTATAATCTTTGTATTGAGAGCACTCAATACCAAAAATGCATTTGTATAGCTTGTAGTGATGTATAATTGGGTGGTTTTATTGGAGTTTTAATGTAACAAGTTTGATTTGTTTGATTCAAATACCATTGATAAGCTAAAAAATCCAACTCATGATATAGAGATATTTACTATAGCACATGGTTTATGAGTGTGCCAATTTTATCAAACATGTTGGAAGTTTGAACTTAATACCAACCACTAGGTTTGTGTCTATATTTACTAGATCCACCATAAATGATTGAGAATAAAGTTTAATGAAGTTCCTTAGAGAATATGATTTTAATATTGAGTACATTCAATGGAAGGAAAATAGAATGCCTTATGCCCTCATACAAAAAATATGTCTAAATTTTTATGCATTAAAAAGATCCTATCCATTTGTCTTTGGGAGGTTCATAAAAGGGGAAAATGTATTAAAGAGTCTTCAAAGTCAAGAAATCAGTACATTTCCCAAATATCATATTTTCTAAATAATGACATAATTTTTAGAAGTTTCAATATTGAATATAAATGAATTTAAAGAGTTAGGTACAAAACTATGATTGAGGACCATAAATTACCATGCTTTGTGGATTCATTATTTAATATATAAAGTGTATTAATAAAATCAAGTAAAATATCGTGAACCTAATGTGTTGTGCAATGCTTAGGAAGAATAACCAACATTAGTAGTTTTATATAAATTAACCAAGGAAGATTATTATTGGAGTATAAGACATTCCCCAACTACATGCAAGAACATTACTTTCAATACATTTCTAGGGCTCATTAGAATGGCATTGATATATATTCTTTGATAAAATTATGATTATGGACCACCTCTAAGACAATCTTGGGCATAAAAATAAAATAAATTTCATCTTATCATCTACAAATTGATAGGAAAACAAAAAGGATTGGCTATATTTGGGAGGATATGCCATATATGTGCATAATTGACAACTAAACTCAATGTGGGGTCTAAGTACAACTTGTAGAATTCAACCATACTAACGACTACAATGTATAATGTTGGTCATTTTTCTTGTTTTAGAAACAACTAACTAGCAGGGTTTGTGCAAACACCTATGAGCTTGCCAAGCAATGCACGAATGTGTTAAACAGACAGAGATGGCCAAAAATGAGATGCAACTCTTGTGGTTGCTATCTCCTTCGCAGGAGCTCTGCAAGACCGAGGGGGTAATCCCATGAACAAAGCGAGATTCAATCTCCTACTTATAGCGAGATACACGGGTTCACTCCAAAGATGGCTTCCTTTGAGCAAATATTATATATCCTCACGAGAATGATAAAATAGATATAGTATAACATAAATAGAATTGATTAATTAAGAAATAATTTATTATTTGGATTGGAAGCAACCCGGGAGGCTAGTGAAGATATAAAAACTATCACCAAATCAGTGCCAATATCCTTGGGCAAGGAGTCATGAAAATGTGCAACAGAAGGGGTATTTAACTCTGGAAACCTAAGCCTTTATGAAGTTAACCTTATTAACCCATGAACCAGTGATTGAATCTATCAAACTTCTTATCAAATCTCTTAATAATGCATAGAAAACTCGAGATTGATTAATGCAATTTAACCCATTCCTTAAACAAGAGCATCAACCAAAACCAGAAAATGAAATGACCTTTGATCATTAGTTTCACTTAAAATTTCACACACACCATTACAAGGAGAGATTTTGAAATTCAATCAGTCATATTCATGATTCCATTTATATCCAAAAACCTTAAATTCGGTGAAATATGCCCTAGATCCCAAAGATTGACAATAATCTGATTTTCCCTAAGTGTTCTTGCTTCAAATCAAGCCCTAGCTACCCAACCAGAGATAACTGGTTCCCTTTACAATTTTTTAAAGTGCCATCAAACCCTTACAAAGTGGAAAGAAATTACATTTATACAGCCAGGGTCACCAGTCAGCATGAGTCTATGTGGACACCAATAGAAACCCTAACAACCTCAGAAAACATCAAGCAACTTGGCCACGAACCTCCACCAACCAATTTGAATCATCTTGAAAGCTCCTATCAGGTGGAACAGGGAGAATGTCACACAACCAGGTCGAAACGAGCAAGTATAGGAATGGGAAGCCATGGTAGTCAAATCAAGAAGGTACACAGACCATGTCGTCCAGGAAAACTGTAGGTGCGATCATCACAAAACCAAAGGCCACAAATGCAGAAGCCATCTGTCTCAACCACCTATCCACCTCAGAGAACCCGTTGCCCTAGTTCTGCAATTAATTTCATCCTCTATTGCACCAACTCGCACTAGCAATCAAGGCTTAGGACTGAAATGGAGTCACCATGTTGATCCCAAGTGAGATCCTCATTGTCATTCTCAAGCCCAAATAGGTGACCAACCGCATTGAATACATCCTAAAATCGATCCACATCGATCACCTCCCCAGCAGACCAGTCAGCCAGACATCATAGCGAGAATCTGTGTGTTTGATCGAGCAGTCGAGTCAGTGAGACCGGGCACATTCAACTAGATGTTCTAGCGGGGAGAGGCCCATATCGACGAGAGATAGCATCCTTAGCGAGAGATCACAATGACACCCCCACAAGAAGCACCATCAGCAAGAGAAAGCGGTGTCGGGAAGACATCAGGGCGAAGAAAACATGCCATATCGAACATTGATCACAGTCGGCAAGAGGCTAACAAGTCGGTGAGACACCCCAGCAAAGTCCACATAGGATACCGTGTGCACCATAGAGTCAGGGAGAGATGGCCGAGTCGACTAGACATCATGGTGAAGTCACCGCGGCTGAAGGGAGTCATACTGAAGTCATCAAGCACATCGGCTAGACAGAAGGAACTCAGGGAGACATCTCCCTAACACAATGAACACAAGCCGCAAGGAGGGGGTTTTGGGGGGACATCCCAAAGTCACCCAGAGATCACAATAAAACCAAAAGGTCACATCGAGAGCACCGAACGGAGCACCAAAGTCGGCAAGACAAGCGGGGGTCAGGGAGACATCTCCTCGACACAACCAACATAGGCCGACAGAGACTTTGGGAAGACAAGCTGGGGTCGCCAAGAGGTTAGCTCAAGGACCAAAAGTCACAGCAAAGGCAACGCGGGGCCGGTAAAAATGATAGCGAGGGGCCGATAGCGAATGGAAGACGGGGCTCGAAGGGACCATTTAAGTTAAAATGAATTGGTCGAATAGGTCACCAACGAAAAAGAACAAACAGCCAAAAAGGAAAAGAACACAGCAGACCCAAATGGAGAAAACAAAAACCCCAGCTAGGGTTTCAACCCATGAAGGAAACAGGAAGGTGAGACAAAAGAACCAAAGGGAAAAACACTAGAAGCAAATTCCAACATGCTGAGCTCAACCCTTGTGGGAGCCCACTTTACCCACATGCCAAAATGAAAAACACCCCATAGCTAAAGCTTTATCATGAAAAACAACAGTACACAACTAGACAATGAGAGAACTAGAAATGGCACTAACATACTCTAATGGACTACTAGTGAGCAACTTGAACCATACACCTATAGAGGGGAAGCGCTTGAAAAACAACCTTAAGCAACAAAATCCCCCCAGTAAAGGACAACCATTGATAGGTCCAATGACTAACATACTTTTGAAAATTGTCCAAAATAAACTGCCATGCCCTTCTAGGAAAAGGGGCCACAAAGAGTGGAATACCCAAATACACAAAAGGGAGATTACCAATTTGAAATATGAAAATGTGAGCAATCCTTGATTGAATAAGCAGAGTATTGAAGAAAAAAATAGAGGATTTCCCTTCATTAATATTCTACCTTGAAGCCATAAGATAAATTTCCAAAGCCTTCCTAAAGTTATTTGCTTCCCTGATTTTGGCCATACCCATAAGGGTAGTATCATCCATAAAATGAAGATGGGTCTGAGGATCCAAACCATCACTGCAAGCCCAACTAAGAATCATCCCCTACTTTGAATGAGATTTGAGAAGTCTACCTATACCATCAACCATAATAATGAAGAGGTAAGGAGATAGGGGATCACCCTGCCTAAGACCCTTGGAAGCACCAAACAAGGAAGAGGGCACCCTATTAATCATAACGGAATAAGAGATTGAAATGACACAACTCATCACCCAACTAATCTAGTCCTTAGCAAACCCAAACACACTCAAAATCTTGTGAAGAAAGTACCATCTAACCTGATCATAAGCCTTAGCCATGTCCAATTTAACAAACATATCCTTCTCTTTAGATAGCTCCATGGAGTGAATAGATTCAACCGCAATCACAATATCATCTTGAATATGCCTACCAGCCACAAATCCCCCTTTCTCCTCAGATATTTAACTACTAAGCAAGGGCTTCAATCTCTCAACAATCAACTTAGCAATGATCTTATAGACAACGTTACACAAAGTAGTTGGCCCGAAAATATCAAAAGAATTAACACCCTCCCTTTTATGGATATTATCCAAGAAAGTAGAGTTCATGGATTTCAACATTTTCTTACTATCCTGAGATTCCTATACAACCTCCAAAATATCCCATTTAATAATTTCCCAAAAATCCTAGAAAAAATCAACAAGAAATCTTTTCAAGCCTAGGGCCTTACCTTTCTTCATGCTGAAAACAACCTCCTCTAACTCATCAAGAGAAATTGGCCTGCAAAGGTCAATATTGGCTTCATGGGATACCATAGAAGGAATATAGGCCAACACCTAAATCACCTCATTAGAATCCACATGAGCATCCTCTAAAAATAAAGGAAAAAAGTACTAAATGGCTTCCCATGAGATGTCATGACAAGTAGATAACTGAACACCTTGAGATGACATAATAGAGGAGATTAGATTCCCATGACCTCTAGCTTTGACTAAGTTGAAGAAGTTGATATTCTTGTCTCCCTCCTGTAGCCAACTAGTCCTTGATTTTTGCTTCCAGATGTTATCACTATGATTTTTCACCCTATTGAATATGAAATTCAACAACTCAGTGTAACATGGGAAAACCTCTCAAAGTGTGGGCTTTGATAAATAGAGGTCAACCTCTAGAGAAGGTTGAATTCCTCTTGGTTCTCACCTAAACCCTACTAGTTTTTTGTTGAGGAAATGAGCAAAGAGAACATAAAATGAAAACTACCTCCTAAGGTGATACACCAAAATATTACTTAGACTTGAGACTCATATTTCATACACTTGCATCCAATGACTGGAAAAACAAACTTGCACAACCTATTTCTATGTGCTTTGCATAAGTATTTTATAAAGAGCCCTTAATGCTTAAGCTCTTAGGAGGAAACAAACTTCATAGCTAAAAGCAACCTGCATTCTTGACAAATCTTATAACCTACAACATCACACTTCTCTGCAAAAGGGTATTAAAGACATGAGATAGAGTTAAAGGAAATGAATACAATCTCACAATAACTCAATCAATCGTGTGGAAATGCACAATAATGTAGTAACAAGAAGGAAAAAGTACACCATTCAATGATACCAAAGGTCTGCACTGTATTTCATGTCCAAATGAGTTACAAAAGCTTGCAAGAAATTTGAAAAAGGACTCAAAAATTCTCTAAGTCTCAATCTGCATCAGAATAACTAACTCCCAAAAAGACTTATAAGAGTGAATATAATACTCAACTCCAAGTAGTTGCACCAAAATAGGAGCTAGCAACTAACTTGGGTTTGATCCATCAAAATAGCCTAAAAATGAGGCACTAGATTCCCCCCAAAACTATCTCCAACATGTGGGGAAAGTGGTTTTGACCATGCCAAGCATCTAGGCATGCAAAACCACCTCTAGATTCTTGCAATTCCTCCAAAAAAATGCATTAATGCTCCTATATTCAAGGATACATATCTCCAAATTGTCCCAACTACTCCAATATGCTTGCAACTTCATAAATTCAAGCATAAATCTTCTCTTCATGCATTGAAAACCTCTCAAGTTGTTTTCCTTTGCATTAGAAATAGTATTTTTAAATCAAGTGATTTATAAACATCACTTAATTAAAATATGTTACACTAAATAAGAAAATGCAAAAGAAAAACAAATAAAAGCTTATTGACTCCTTGGAGGACTTAAAGGCTCCACTTTGAGAATTACTAAGGAATAAAACATATTGTTTTAGCCCATAGGATCATTAATTCTCATCACATTTTTCAAAATATGGCAAAAATTGCCAAGTCTTATCGGCATTCAACATAGGATTATGAAACCCTAAAAAAAAAGACAACACCAAGGGATTGTTTCACTTTATTCTTTGAAGCTTCAAGAAGAAGCTTGGGCTGCTACCGAGGGTTTGTAATGAGCTTTGCAAGAATCTGTGGACACCATTTTTGAAGATCTTTTGACAATCAGAAGCATTCTCTGTTGATTTTTCCCAGAATCACACTGGTAAGAGTTATTTTCAAGCAAAAATAAACTTTATTAGTTGATTTTGAAGCCAAATAGGTCGCAACCCTTATGATTTTAGCATTCATTTGTTTTCTTTTGGTACATCCCTCTCAACAGGCTCCTTTGGACTCTTCTTTCTGAACTTTATGGAAAGAGTTTCCATATACAAGCCATGACCATCGAGCTCTGCATCTTGGCTTTAAATAAATCTAAGGGTTTGCAACATAAGGGTACTTTGCTCCTTTATTTCCATGCTTCATTTAGAGTCTTCATTTCTGTTTGTGAGTTTCTTTGCTGGAAAAATCTTTGTATCAACATCTTAACATCCTCATATTCTTCCTATGATAGTGTATCTTTTAATCTTTTTGAAAATGGTATAAAACCTAGGTTGTTGGCTTATTCTCTGTTTATATTCTTTCTGAAAATTTGTTAAAGGAATTGAAATCCTTCTGTTTCTTTTGTATTTGTGAATTCTATTGCATTTACCTGAAGAAATACCTCCATTTTGCAAAGATTGAAACTAATGAGAAACTCCAGGGCATGGATATGCATTTTCTGTATAATAATTGCATTCTCCATAAATGTACATGAGTCAACCCTCACATTTTTTGTAGAAACCCTTGAAGGGTTCGTCCATTTCCATAGATGGTATTCTAGGTAACCTCAAATTGACGGTTTCCATAGCTTACTAGTAACAAGTTTCATTATGACTCTCTATAGATTCTCATGTATTCTCTCCTTGTAGATATATGAGGTTTTTGGCCCACATCAGAAAGGAAAACGTAAAGAGAAAAACTCTTTACTTTGTTTAACACTTTCTATGTATAAAAACCTTCAAAGGGCCATGAGTTTAATAAATTATTTCTCTCTCCTTTGTGTATTTAAATCTTTGAAAGAAAAACCCGAATGGTTCTTCATTGGCTATCTGTGCTTAATTTCCATGGCTGCCAAAAGCATCTACAGGTGTACTAAGATTCTCCTTGTTTGAAAAGCTAGTCCAAAGCACTTGATCTTGTAACTATACTGAAGTAAAACTTGAATATGGTGTTCCAATTCAGTTTCAATTACAATGCTTTCCATTTGTAGAAAACATTATTTTCTTTAAAAAAAATTGTTTTCATGAAAAAAGTGATCTCCATATGGATGAGTTACTTATCCTTAGACGATTTCTTATAGGCATTGGCATAATTTTGTTTCATTGATGAATTTTATGCTGCTAAAATAGAACTGCATGCTTGATATCACAGTGTTGTCCACTGCCATAGATATTGAATGTTCCTTTTGACTTTCAACTATATGAGTTGAACTTAGACAACATTATAAACTTAGACTTAATATGCATTGTAAATACTTTTATGACCTCTTGATGGCAACAAGATTAGATCCATATTTTAAAGACTTGAAATGAATTTTAGATCACTATCATTATGAATTGATATCACTATGCATTATATCTCTGCACTACTCCATTGAATATATAAATGCATTGTTATTTCCTTCATTATCATAAATATTGACAGTTGTTTACTTACATGAGTTGTTGCTGAAATACATATTTTCCTTGCACTATTCCTTGTTCCCATGCTATTTCCAGCCTACTATACCTATCATTTGTAAGGCTCCACTCAACCATCATGGAATTTTCTATTAATTATTGGTTGTTTGTTGCCATTCATTCTATGCTCTTTCGTCGAATATGTGACCTCCATTGCATTTTCCGAAGGCTTCATCTCAACCATTCTATAGCAATTCATATGCTTTGTTTATGTTGTTATAAAATGTCATAAGGCTTGCTCCTGATACTTTGAGTGAAAAGGCATGACTGTGCCTGCATTTTAAATATGTCTTTACATTGTGAGACTGGTTGCTCATGCTGCTAATTCTTGAATCTTCATGCAAAGAAACTATCACAATGATGTTCTTCTAATGGCTCTCTCATAATTACTTCACTATGTAGTACATAACTACTATTGATTCAATGTCTTTGTTATGCTACATAGAGTAAGATTATAGGAGTTCCTTGTCATTTGTGATGACAGTAATCTACTATCTTTTTGCACTGTCCTATTTGTTCCTTGATCTCTTTGTTTCTCATGAAACAGTAGAAGTTGTTCACACATGGCGACTTCTATCATGATTGTATGATTATCATGATTTTATCAATTTTATGCAATTGAATTGGGACAACTATTCATGATCTACTTGCTTGATGATATGTCCTCTATGATAGTGATTAGCAACACATTTCCATAGGTGATGTATGATTATTCAAGTATACCATGAAGTGGTCAACTCAGTCCTAGGCCTTGTTAAAACAACTTGACAGCATGCTGACTCAAAAGACTAAGATCTTGAATTCCATTAAGATACCATACATTGTCCATCTGTAAAAAAAATTCATTTTTAAATGATGTTCTTTATATGCACACTGGGCTCAACCCTTGTGGGAGCCACATTTATCCCACGTGCTGAAATTTGACAAAAAAGAGAAGTTTTTCTTGTATCTGCACATGAGGCAAACAATTAGAAAAATATATGCATATATTTTATGTGCTTGATGGTCTTGTTGATTTCATGGACATTTACAGTTTACATGTTTGTTTAATGCAAGGGTTAGTTTATACATTCATGGGTGCATGCACATGTAGTGTGAGAGACCTTCATTGCTTAGAGCATTGCTCTAACATCATTGTAATGGTCAAATGCAGGGACTAGGAGCAGGGAGCTACAGAGGACACAAGACAACTCAAGGCAGGAGACAAAGTAGGACAACAGACACTGAACCAATCATTAGGTAATGGTTGGCCTCTTCCCCTATATGCGCATTCTATTTTCTTTATCCAAAAATGTATAAACTATTCTTCATTTTCATTGAACAAGTTATGTCTCACGGCTTGTGCGAGACAAATATGTACTTTTGTATCAATAAAGATTACTTTTTAGAAAGATTTGTGCAAATATTTTCTATGTTGCATGGACTTGTATAAATGCAATAATTTGTTACTATAATCCTGTAATCTTTCTGATTTTTTATGTTTATACAATTGAATGCAATAAAGGGAAGATAGATAAGAAATGTACTTCACTTTCACTTTTCAAATACTCTAAACTCAACCAAGTTGAGCAAGTAACAAAAATGAGTAACATTTTTGGTGACATCTGCTATATGTTTGTCTGCTAAACATTAAGACCAATTGCCTAGACTATTCATTGGGCATGGGCTCACTTAGAAACTCAAAAAAAATCTGAAAGCAACTTGATTCAATGCTATAACTCAACAGAAAATGACTCAGAACACCTTGGAAACTTATTGAAGAACTAAAACTACAAAAGGAAAAATATCTAACTGTGCTGAAAAGCACTTAGGGAAATTGAAAACAACTAAACTAAGGTGCAACAACACTTATTGAAAGCAAAACTTCTAAACTAGCTAATGTAATATAGATCAAACCTCAAAGCAATGCTTGAGGTGTATCCCATTGACTGGAATAGGAAAAATCTATCCATCCATCTTGGACAACTGGAATGCATTGTGCTCCTTGCATTATGTGATAACAAATGGGCCACTCCAAAAGTTATCAAACTTCATGTGCTTTCCTGGCCTACTTTTCAACTCATCCCAGTTGAGTACAACATCACCCTTTTTGAAAACTTTGGAAGTTTCCCTCTTATCAAAACTCTTTTAGTTTGGAGTTGATGATACTCCAAAGACTTCATAGCTTTGTTTCTTGTCTCTTCTAGCTCCATGAATTGAGCATATCTGACTACCAATGGGTCTTGTTCTTCAAACATTTCCAGCTAATGCATAATATCAAGAGCTAGCAGTTCTACAGACAAAGGCAATCCAACTTCTTTTCCATAAACCAATACATATGGAGAATTTCCAATTGACCATTTGGGAGTTATTCTATCTTCCCATAAGGTATAATTTAGCTTGGTGTGCCAAGCTCTCTGATTATCCTTCATCATTCTTTTAACGATTCTGATCAGGTTCTTGTTTGTGCTTTCAGCCAAACCATTACCTTGAGGGTAATAGTTTGATGAAGTGTTCAAGTATATGCCATTTTTAACTTCCTAATTAGTCACTTTGAGTCCCACAAACGCTATGGAATTATCTAAAATGATTGATTATAGAACACCAAACCTGGTTACTGTATCATTGTAAAATTTCAAAACAACACTCTTATTCGCTTCTTTCAAAGCCACTGCCTCAGTCCACCTTGTGAAATAATCGGTAGCAATAAGTACCCACTTGTGA
>VDFB02188249.1:0-18949 GCA_007258455.2 Sequoia sempervirens | reverse complement strand
CTTGAGGAGTTTGAACAGCAACAAGAGGAAAACTATCCATCACTAAATCTTCAACAAGAGGAGGTACAAACACATCGAAATCATTACCAACATCATCACTTTGGTAATGGTCATAAGCTGATTCAAAGACACCAATAGTATTTCCTTCAACTTGCTCTTCTTCACTTGCTATCACATGCAAGTCAAGGGGCGTATTATGAGGCTCTACCCTTAACTCTTCACTTGCCAAGGCATCTTCATCAAGCTCACGTTCATTTTGATGTGATATGTGCAACTGGTTTGTGCCATCTTCAATGCTATATGACTGATTTTTAGCTTCAACTTGCATATTTGTCGGCTGCAATTCACAAATAGGCACTTCATCTCCTTCCTTCTTTGATTCTTCAACCAAAGCTTGTTCTGCTTCCCTTTTTATCATTTTCCTAATGTGGTCCACCATCTCCGACTTTTCGGGCTTCAGTAACGCCACACAATTCAAATGGGAATCAAATGAAACATTGTACCTATAATCATCTGGCATGTTTTGATATTGCTCACAGAGTTTGGCAGCCTCATGTTCACATTGTCTTTTATACTGTTTGGCATATTCAATGAAATCCCTTACGGCATCACTAACCTTTCCTTCCTCAAATGCCATAGTTGAATCTGACTTCTCACGATCCCTGGACCTTAGAAAACGCAACATCTTTGAAACTTCTGAAAGTTAAACTGAACTCTGTTCTGACCTTTGGTGTTGAACTGATTTCTCTGTCATTCAACTGTCAACTGAACCTTAATGGGCACAGGATGGTAGGATCTCAGTTCTGATACCACCGTGAAAGAACTCTACCAAATTTTTCCGCATTTTTAATGCACATACAAATACATACGAAGGCACCCAATAGGGTTAGATAAATCAAACCATAGCTAATATATAACTGCTAAGAATGCGACTCAACTTTTCGGGCAAGAGATAGCTATCATATGGCAAGAGGATTGTCAGTACAATAAATCAGAACTGCAATTGAAAGTAACTCAACACCAAGTATGTGCTACCCAAACCAGAATGGAATGAGACGACCATATGGTGGAGATTTAAAGAAATACAAATGCAACTTCGAAATAAACCTAACAATCTGCACGTGCCTTTCAAAACCCGGCGGGAATGAAGCTACTCATAGGGCGAGATGTATATTACAATGCAAATCAAGTAAATAGGCGGCAAGCCAGCCTCTTCCACTTATTCAGTGGGCAATTACAAACATGATAAGCAAAACTGAGAGAAATGCTGACAGTACTACTGTTCAGCTTACAATGAGAAGTAGAATGCCTGCAAGATCAAGGATTTAAGCTCTACAAGTTGCTGCAATAGTAAAGATGCCATCCACTAGGTCAATAATGAATTCCTAACACCCGTCCTTCGCTAATATGCAATTTTCTCAAGTCTGATATGACAGACCAGCAACATGAATTATAGAACCAGCAATACATAAACTCAATGAAAAGCTCACAACTCACTCATTTCTCACTCAAATTACATGAAAACTGATGCAAAATACTCTTAAAATGATGGCGCCTAGTTTAGTTATGAGAAAGGACAGCTAAAAGTGGCTATTAATTAATGGCACAGATCCCAAAGCACTCCAAAAAGGGCACCCTACAAGGAATGACGAATTTGCTTTATAAAATCATAAACTTCGTATTAAAATCTGCAAATATTCATGAAGGGTCACTTCCAACAAAGAAAACCAATGAGACCATACCCAGAACAACTCTTTTTGTATTTTTTGATTTATGAGTGAAACTATAGATTCAGCCTTGTTATCAGCAACTACAGAAAATGACATAAAATGCAATAAACTGAACTACATAAGTAAACCCAAACTACAAATGCAAACCTCACTACAAAATGTCACTCAAACAAGCAAACCTCTCCACTAGGTGCTATCTCTCAAGCACGAAGTCGAGCCAAGGCTAGGAGGCATTCATTCCTCGAAGCAATCCTGTTACCATTTCGGCAGCATAACAATATAGAAGTCATAAGATACTGAAATGAAGGCCCAAGGCTTCCTTATATAATTTTGAGAAGACCCTCCAGAAGCTTCTAGAAAAGAAACCCTAATTTTCAAATTTGAATTATCTTCTTTTCCCTCCAATTTGGGCGCCCCCTTTCTCAAGGTTTAATTTTACTTTATTTTAAAATCTTCACTCCATAAAATGGGCGTCCTTTTCTCCAAGTAATATTTTGAACTTTAAGAATATAAAATATTTCCTCCATGAGAAAATACCCCTCAAGGTCCCCTTCTTTAAAACAACTTAAAGTCATAATACTAGGACAAGGGGTTATTTTATAAAATAAAACATTATTGTCTTTAAAATACTTATTCCTCCAAAATGAACCCATTAAGCCAAAAATCGTATTCTACCTAATGAATCAGCTGGGAAGATAGTATTGTTGTCGAAGGTCAATTCTGACCATTGCTAAAAATTCTGACACCTTCTGATCAAATCCGTATGGTTAACGTTATCTAAGCTTAAAACTTCCGTAATATTCACAAATCCAAATTCAGATGTCATTAACTTATTAAAATAGTAAGTTCCTGGAAGGCTGCCCGAAGCAGTTGCAAGTCATACCTCGCTGGGTTCTTTAAAACCCGTATGAATCCAGAATCCAAACATCCATACTTCAACAAGCAAAACCCTGAATCATCAAGAGAACCCATCAAACAGCCGGAAACCCTAATTCTGCCACTGACCAGCCGACAGCACACTGGGAATAGGCTACCAATCACTGAAAAGTGAAGTGCCAAAAATGGGGACATTACAAAGAGCGCCAGTTAGATGTGGGATATTTCCACGCTGAGTGATTCCATGATATGTTCCTTTCCACATATGGGTGCAGCCATTGTGGGTGTCATGTTGAGAGATTCCATGACTGTGTATCGGAAGTATTTCTTCCTAGCTAAGAGGGAGTGTTGATGTTGTAGCTTCGGGCTACATACTTTCACCTTGCATTGTGCTCAATAAATTTCATATAGCCCAACAGCTATTTATTTATTGCCATTATTTAAGTGAAGAGGCGCTTCACTTGGGAAATAATTATACTTCAATTGGGCCGACTCTCCTTGTAATTTACACCATTTATTTGTAAATTCATTTCATATGGTGGCCGACCTTGTTCATGAGGAGGTGCAACCTCTTCCTCACCTTGTATATATATGAGTTCACTTCATTCCATCAAGGCATTGATTTACATTCATTCATTCCTTCTTTCACAAGTGCGAATTCTTGGAGAAGTGTGAACTGGTCAAGAGCAGATCAAAGCTTATAAGGAGGCTAATACATCATCTAAAGAGTTGTATTATCTTCCAGAGATCACATCACATTGGTGCTGTTGTTTGGCCTCATTATCGGCCTCATTGTAAAGGAGATTATTGTTTTATATTCAATATATAAGTGATATATTGTTGCTGGGTTTTTCTCCCTCAGGTGGAGGGTTTTCCCAAGGCATATGCTGTGTCTATTTGTCTGAATTTGAATTAAAATTCTGCTTTTCTTATCTGATAATAAAACTAACAAAAATCACACTATATATCTTTAATGCTTCTCTAAACATTAATCATTGCTCTTTATATGAGATTCAACACTGCTCTTCATATTTATGAGTCTGCTCTAAATCATATAATATTATTTGAAAAACTTTCTTTAACAATCTCCAAATTATCTTGTTTAAATACCCATTGCATCTCTTCTTTGAAAGGAAACGACACAATGAGATTACGCAAATTATGTGGAAACCCTTATGGAAAAAAACCACGGCAAAATATTTCTTATATATTATAGATTAATCTTTTTCTTGTAGGCTCCAAACTACTAGAGACTCCAATCTCCACTTGACAGAATTATAGGCTCCAACCTATTGGAGGCTTCAACCCCCACACAAACTGAACTGCAACCCAGCAAGAGGCTTTAACCTCTATTTGATAGGCTCCAACCCCCACAAAAACTGAGCTTTAACCCAGCAAGAAGCTCCAACCTCTATTTGATAGGCATCAATCTATTAATCCTTCAATTGCTGATATAGTTTATTTCTCCACATGATTTTCCTCTCATAAGACTGTTTATACTTTTCACACTTTTCATAAATCTGATCAGACACTTCCATCCTTCAAATCTGATCACACTTCACACAAATCTTTCTTCACAAATTGATTTAAATGATGCATACTCTTCTTTCACAAAACTGATCACATACATGTCAATGATTTCCTTCAACTCTGATCATAAATAATATCAATATTTTTCTTCTATATCTTTTCTTTTGTCTCTGCACAATTTTCTTTTATATCAGCATATTCTTCTTCTCTTCAGATCGTATCAGTTATATTAAACAACTATTTATTAATTACATTATTCTTGCCTCAAATAAGGCTTTTTAAGGTAAACTTCTTAATAAAAGGGTTTATTCATTAATTGTCTTTATTTTAAGTTGCCTCACATGAATTTATAATCCTTTTTTGACAAAAGCTTTTTTTTGGCATGTTTAGTTTCCTTGAAAAGGGTTTTTGCCATATGTTTCACTTCTATTTTTTATTTTTTTATTTTTACTTGGGGAAATAGTCACATAACATTACTCCCCCCATAATTTGTTGCTACCTGTTATGCCTTGCATAACCACCCCATTTTTCTTTGGAACAAAATAGGTCCCCTTTGTTTTTGTTTTGTCTTTCGTGTTTTGTTTGGGTCTTAGGAGTTGTTTGTTTTGCTCCTAAGTCTTTTCTTTCTTTTGCTCTGGCAGAAATGGAGCCGGAACTAAAACTGGATTCTGAACTTTTCCTTTGTTTCAAGTTCGTGTTTCATTCCAACTCCGGGTCCGCCTTCCTTCCCCGTTCCTTTTGTTGTCTGTTGGTGTGTTTTGTGCTCTTGGGTTTGTTCTTCCCTTGAGTCATTTTTCATTTTCCTTGTGTTTGTTTAAGCCCAAGCGGAAGCGGAACCAGAGTTGGAAGTGAATTTGGTACTTTGTAAAAGTTTCGGTTCCTATTTTCTTCCCGATTCCGACTCCACTCGTTTGCTTTATGTTGTTTGTTTTCGTTCGTGTTCGGGTCAGGTCCAAATTTTGTTCCAGCCCCGCTTCCCTTCGTTTGTTGTTTTTGTCTTGGTTTTTTTTCTTGTTTGTTGGGAGCAGAACCGGAGTTGGAACCGAACTTGGAACTTTGTAAAGGTCCAGTTTCGGTTTTGAATCCGACTCCAATTCTCGCTTTCCTTTTGTTGTTGTCTTTGCTGCGGGACTAAGACGAAGAGTTTCACCGAGAACTGCCGCGTTTTCTGGTTTCGCTCCAGATCGTGGTCCACGCCCTCATTTACCTTGCGCCCGTATGATAACTGTTTGTTTGCGTTGTTCGCTCCGTCCGACCTACCAATTTTATTGCATTAATTGCAAGTTCTTCACACATTTTTAAAACCATAATTAAGGTTAACTGGCTCATTATCATTGTTATCAAAACTGTTTTGGCAAACCAGAGCCAAGATAACTTCGAAAAGAGCGAATTGATTGTAGAGGCGTGGTGATTTGCGGATTTCTGTCAAGTTTCGGTCTTTCCTTGTGGGCGTTTTAAGGTAGGGTCTCTTTTCTTTACTTTTCATCATTCTACTTTATCGTTTTGTCTTCACACTTTGTGTGTTATTTTCTCACACATTCATAGAATTCTTTTTTTTGTGAATCTCCGCTTTCTTTCTTGTTTTCTTTTAGTTTTGTTTCTGTCCTTCTTTGTTTTCCGTTCCGTTTTCTTTCTTTCCGTTTGTTGCTTTTTGTTTGTCGTCACTTTCGTGGTAGGTGCATGTTGTCGTGCCCTAATTTCTAATTAGGGCTTCCATTTACCGGGGTTTTCCGTCCTTTAAATGTTTTAAAATCTGTTTGGAATCCCTTATGATCTTGATTTCGTGTCAATTCTGTGATTTTTGTGATGGGTTTGTGATGCCCTAATTTTTTGAGTCGACATATTGTGCAAACTAGGGTTTGCTCGATAACCTTTACAAAATAGTGTCCTCTAGGTTTAAATTGGTCTTTGTACAAAAGGTGTGGAGTTAAGCCTCTCTATTTTGGATTTCTTTGTAGACCATGTGACCCAAATCCTTATATCCATGTGACCCAAATCCTTATCATGTGACCATGTCTTCAAGAAAGTGCTTTGTTTTTTTGTCAAAACTGGTGGAAGCAGACTCGAGACGAACTAGTCTCGAGGATGTTTAGTATCGGGATTCATTCCTAAAATAATCTCGCTTTCGGTCATTGATGATTTTGGTCTCTGTGCTTGTCCTTAACCGAAGGCGGAACCGGAGTGGAGGTCGAACTTGGAACTAGCAATTAGTTTCTGGTTTGGTTTCCATTTCGGTCCCAGTTCCAGTCTTGTCCTGGTTCTAGTTCCAATCCCGCTATATGTTAAAACTGTGTCATATTCCTGATTCTTCTGTGACTCTACTTCTAATGAAAGTGAAATTTGGCTTAGTATGAAGTTGTCCTAAGGAAGTAGAGGATGGTATTATATGATAAATTGATTTTATGCTTTTGGTTCATCTAATACAGGAGTTTATTGCAAAGATTAGAGGATGCCAGGGGCATTAGAAGAAGCTTCTCAAAGGAGCCAACCAGCAGAAATTTCAAGACAAGGAGCTAAGCCAAAGGTTAAAGTGGAGAAGCTCCCCTATACTCTAAGGTATAAACATAGAGAAGCTACTCTCACTACTAGCAAGGTTGATTCTGAGTGGGCAGATATTGCAGATACCAACTTAGACCCTTTCAACTGTGAGAAACTGGTGGATGAAACTTTTAATGAAGATGTTACACCAAGGGCACAAAGGATCACTCAGTCAAGGTTGGCACATGCTGCACTTTTTCCTTTGTCTGTTCAATGTCCGGAATTGATACTAGTAGCAGCCTACAATCCTACTACTAGGCAATGTGTGGATTCACAGGAGAATGTTATCATTGATTTAACATCCCAAATGATCAGGTTCATGTTTGATGCACCTATTCCACAAAATCCCAGGCAGCTAAATGAAGCAAAAACACTGAAACTTTATAGTGACAACAAAGAAACCAACAGATCTCACATGAATAAGCACTGGATGAGGGTAGAGAAAAATTCTCTGACTAAGTTTCCTGACCAGCCTAAAAGGGCAGACTTTAGCAAGGAGATTGGGGACATAATCATGCCGCTCTCCAGAGTATATCGAAAAAGAGATGCTTCACAATTTAAAGAATGGATGTTCCCATTTATCCAAACTATCTTGGATGACAGACAATAGTTTGACTGGCCTATGGTGGTGTCAAAAAGCATACATAATCAAATGCTCAGAGTGAGAGAAACCAAGAATTTATTCATGACCTCTTATGTGACTTATGCAACTGCTAGAATGGGGATCTTTCCTGAATTGAATATAGTGGACATATTGGGAGAAGCCCAAAGACAAAAGAAGGTGTGGGAGCACTATAATCAGCTTACCTTGCAAGCATCAGAGTCACATTATAGGAGGATTAATGATGCATTTCTTTATGTTATCATTAACAGGATCACTAGAGATGTTGGGTACACATTGAGTAGGGAGGCAATGGCCTTCATTAATAAATGGGGACACTAGTTTATTCAATACCCCACTTTTACTTACTTCAGATTGGGAGTTTTGATGGTCATCCCCACTTGCTCCCTAGGTGTTGTGACAATAGAATTGTGTTAATGGAATTCATTTATCAAGCTCTTGCTGCTAACTTCAAATTTGGCACCAAACATAAGACTGGTTGTCACAAGTTCCCCATGAAGTTGGGTGAGTTTAGCTGTCCACACATTGTGGCAGCTAAGGCTATTTGTGAGGAATTGATTTATTTGAAGTTGGGTCTGTACACTTCTAGGAAGCATTATGATCCCGGACACAAGATGCAAGCTTTGCTTCCTAGTCTTTTTGATAAGCATTTTAATTTATTGGAGGATTTTTGGATGGATCTGCAGGATGAATATGATCTCAGGAGGAGAAATTATGAAAGATTATCTATCCCACTTATGGTTGAGTATGGGATCAAGGAGGACATTCCAGAGACATTGTCTAATGATGGGGTAACTTTGGATCCCCAATATGATACAGATAAGATAGGCACCAAGGATCTTGATCTAGTAGATTGGAATGCGTAAGCAGCCCGCCGGATGGCAAAGCAAATTGCAAGACCAAATGGATAGAAGCAACAAGCCATTCTGAGGGTTAACTGGGTCAAAGGCTCCAAACCATCCAAAGAGTGGGTACCCAATTCAAGGGCAAAAACAGGAAAAAGAGAAGAATGGCTCCTGAAGGAGCCCCTATAGAGTTCTTCCTCTAAATGTTGGAGAGAACAAATTCTGCCTGGCATCCCCCAGGAGACACATGAATAAGAAGTGGCAATAGAAGCTGGTGCCTCAACATCTATTGCAGCAGAAGAATCTACTCAACCCTTGGTCATAGAGCAACCAAGTGATGGAATGCCCATGGGAACCCTCCATAAAGAAGCTGAGTTGTTGAAGGAAAAGGAGCCTGGGATAGAAATTCATGATATTGTAACAGATTCTGAGGCTACCCCATCCCACAAAGGGACTCATGTGGTGGCTTCTCTTGATGGAACAAAAGATGCAGGGACTGAACATGTGCTAATAGAAGAGGATCAATGGAAACTATTTGAAGATGCTAAGAGGGAAGTAGATGCCAAGGCACAAGCTAAGGAATTGGCTAAACAACAAGAAGAGGCTATTAAGGCACAATCTAATGTATTAGCCAAGCAACAAGAATTGGAAGCTTGAGCTATTGTTGATAAATTGGCTAAGCAACAACAACAAAAGGAGCAGGAGCTCGGAATGAAAGAGGAAAGAGATAAATTGGCTTTGCAGTAGAGGATCCATGATCTTGAGGAGGAAAAGGCCAAGCATAGAAGAGAGAAAGAAGCCCTTAAAGCCAAATTTAAGGCTGTGGAGGAGGCCCATAGGAAGAAGGAAGAACAAGAACGCTTGGAGAGAGAGAAGGAGGGTGCAGAGCTTGCTCTACATGAGAAGAAGTCCAAAGGAGCATGGGACTATGTTGAGGAATTGAAGAGACAAAGGGACCGGATGTTAGAGGAAAAGAAGTTGGAAGAGGAATGTCTAAAGCAAGAGTTGGAAGCTAAAATATTGCAAGAACAAAAGGACAAGGAAGAGGCTGAGAAACTTGCACAAGAAAAAACACAAAGAGAGCAGCAAAATGTGCAAGAGGTTGACTCTCAGCCTGAGAACACAATATTGCAACCTCTATTTTCTACCACTGTGGCTTCTTCTTCAACAAAAATAGCTACTACTCCTACAACTCCTACATGGTTAAAGCTTGACTTGGAGAAGAAACAAATAGTTCAACCTCAGCCTCTTAATTGGGATGAGATGATGAAGGAAATTGAGAAGGAGAGACCCAAAAAGAAGGCTAGGGTTCTTCACTCCACCAAACTTATAGACACAGGAGAAATCATTGCTGAATGTGCAATACCAATGGTGGATAAGAACCGAGAGGATATGCAAATGACTGATTATCAATTAGGTACGGTGAATTTGGGAAGACCTATAAGAAATCAACAAATGAACTTAATTGATATTGTAGCTTCCTCTACCAAGTCCAGGATGATCAAAGAAAAACAAAAGAAAGATGAGCTTAAGGCTCAATTGGATCAGTTGCATAAGTTTTTAAAAGATTTCTCAACTCCAATTTCTCAACAAGCTGCTGCTCCCGAATCCCCAATCTTATTGACAAAGAAGGAAGCCGATGACTTGGTGCAAATGAAGAGTAAGGTGGGGACGCTGGAAAGATGGATTGATAAGCTCAATCAGGAGGTTGATGAAGTACTAACTGATCATTTTAAGATTCATGAAGCAACACTTGATTTGGCAGGAGATTTGAACCAACATGCTAAAGATCTAGACAAGCAGGATGAAGAGCATAAAGAATATGTTAAAAATATTAAGCACATTAGCAAAGTGCCTAAGTCAAATATACTTGAGCAGTCAATCCTTGAAGAGGGTAATGTGGATTTTATTGAGAAGACTGTGAGGATAATAGGATATAAATCCAAGTCTATTCATGAGTATAAGAATGAGGTTCAAGAGATGAGTAAAAGCTTGAACCAACAGATTGATGAATTAGAGGCAATAGTAGCTATATTGGTCAATCTAGATACCTCAGTTAAGGAGGGTCTTTCTTTGGATAAGATGAGGGAGAAGTGGATGGGTAGATTTGAAAAGGTGATGCAAAAAGGGGATGATGGAGAGGATTTGTTATTGGATAGATTTATGGACATCAGGGAAGAAGCAAAGGTTGCTAGAAGGGAAGTGATCAAATTAAAGGAGGTATAGGGATTGGTTTTAGCAGAGTTAAAGAGGGTTAAATGTGAGGATGATTGGTTGGATGGGCTTGATTCGGATACCCTTCAACAAGTGTTCTCTAGTTACGATGAGTACATCCTTGAGCATGCAACGTAGGAATAAGTTGGCAGCAGAACACCTTCTTCACTTGACACAACATCTTCTCTCCTTTTTTGTAGGGTTTTGACATGAACTTGACTTTAGTTCCATCCTTTAGTTTCTCCTACTTTCTTGGGCATCAGAATTTGGTGCAACGAAGCAATCCATCCTTGTAACTAAAGATTAGTAGTCCAGTTCTTCATTCAGTTCAGGTCCCTTGATTTGTGGATTTGAGTTTTGATTGGCAGGAAGCTTGCACATCACATGTCTATATGTATTTTTGAGCTCTATTTTGAAAAGGTCAGCTGATTGAAGAAAGTTTAGCCACCTGATGATAGCGAATAGTGATTAGTCTTAGGTTTCCATTGTTGTCAGCAAGGATACTTTGAAAGTTCATTTGAACTTGGTTACAGTTTTACGATTTTATATACAAGTTTTTATGTTGTTATGAAGTTTGAACCTATCTGATAAGATTAGTGATTCATAATAAATTTGTATGCCAGTGATTTGTTGTGCCTAAATGTTTTCTATTTGGTCAAAATCAATAGAGAAAACCAGATTTAAAGATTATCTCAATTAATTATCTGTGAATAAAATTGTTGTTATATCTATTTGATCTGTGTTTTGATGATGAGTGGATGGTTTGTCTCAAAGTTTCTGAAGTAAGGTTGGTGAATAGTTGTGATTGTTGAATTAGCACTATGGATGTATGCAATAGTATAGATTATTCTATGGATTGCATCATGCTATGGTTATGGTTGGATGAAGAAACACTCATTATTGATATGCATGTCTAGATTTTAAGTAGTTTTATCCATGCTCTTATGTTTCAAAGCTCTGATCTATCTTTTTGTCTTTATTTAAACCCCCCAAACGTAGGTTAGTTGATCTAATGCAGTTTTGTTCCTTATTACCAGCAAAAGGCCCTTTGCATATTACAGTTACATTGACCATTGAGCAATATCAGCATAGTTGAGAACCAACTACTAGGACCTTGGGAGTTAGATTACTATATGTTGTCTTTCTTTTTCAGGAGAAATAGAATAGTGATATTTTGTTTAATGTTGTGTTATTTTGAACATCAACAATGACATAATCAAGGATATTTTCAAACCTATTTGGATCAAGACTCATGTTCATTGTCAATTTGATAACCCTTAACCTCATTAGTTTGACCATACAAATCAAGAAGATTGTCCCAAGCCTCATTAGGTCTATTAAACTTTTGTAAATGAAATTGGAGATCAATTGAAACATACATAAATAACCAAGAACTTTGTCACATTCAATTATTCATACCCTATTTTCCTTAATATTTATTTCTTTTGGATTAGATTCTAATATATACATCTAGTACAACCTAGTTTGAAGTGACAATAATTTTAAGATTCAACCTAAATGTGTTGATGCAAAAGACAAAGTCTTAGGGAAATAATATTTATATTTATTTTTCAATAATAAAGATGATAAGATATTGAAGGGAAAAGATCAAGGAAAACTTGGAGATTAAAAAGGAGGGTTTTCATTTTGGTAGAGAAAGAGAAAACCTCAATTTATATTTTCTAGATAGATCAAGTGAATGAATAAAAAATTTAAAATCTTATCGTAAAATTTTAAATTGGTTTAGTGGTCATAATTCATTTATGTTTTTAATTTTGAATCAAAACCATCATTTGTTTTCCTTCATGGCACGTATCAATCATGTTTATTAAAATTGGTGAACTTAACTACAAGATCAAGGTTGTCATTAATTTGGCTCCCTATCCTTGACTACATAAAAATAGAGTTAAAAATAAGAATTCCTCCAATCAATAAAATAAGACCCAATCATTTCATACACATTTATTTTGATACAATTTAAATAATTTCACAATCTTAGCTATGCTATTTACCTAGGGCTATTAAATTCTATTTTTTATAAATGGATGGTGGTCTCAACATGTGGCACATATCCCTTATGTTAGTTACATTGGGTCATGAATTATGTTAGGTAATTAGGAGGCCTACATGGTTTTAGCGGTTTTCCCCTCCATCATGTTATTATAAGGTCTATATAAAGAAGGTGAATATTGTTGTAAAGGAATGTGTAGTGTATGCTATATTATATTTAGGCAACCTTGAATATATTGCATGGAGTAGATTCTTCCATAAGGAGTATTGTATGATGTTATTCTACCTCATTATTTATTCTATTTATACATAAATTGGATATTAGGGCATCTTAGCTCACCAACATCTCTTATTTTGTGTGTTATATAGATCTTATGCATTGTATTATTTCTATTGTTATATGTGGATCTTATTAAGTGGTATTAGAGATAGGATTTGGAAAAAGGTGATAAGGAGGGAGGATTAGGAGAAGATAGTGAAGTGAAGGTGAAGGATACAAATACATGCACTTTGGATCAAAGTAAGGAAGATTAAATCCTTTAATTTCATGGATATATATAGAAGGTAAAGGTAATTATAAATACATAAACCCTATAATCAAATAGTGGGTAAGAATAGTAGGCACCTAAAAATGACTAACTTATTTCCTCCATTTCATCATCATTCATCATCGATTTACCTATCAATATTAATTAAATAATTTAATATTATTTAATAAAGCTAACACATTATCCCCATTAATTAAGAAATTTTAATTATTTAATTAAATCATCATTGTTCATCATAATATTAAATAAATTATTTTTAATCATTTAATTAATTCATCACTTTCCCTTTCCCACATTAAATAAATAGTTTTAATTATTTAATTAATCTATCATTTTCTGCCAACCACTTTAATTAAGTAATTTTTAATTATTTAATTATTTCTTATTTCTCTTCCAACCACTTTAATTAAATAATTTTAATTGTTTAATTAGCTAATATTTCCTCTAAAATTAAATAAATTAATTTAATTATTTTTTCTATTCTTAATTATTCTTAAAATACATAAAATTATTTTTTTAGTTATTTCCTTAATATATGTTCATCTCATGCACATGAATTAAATAAATAAATTTATTTAATTCTATTAATATTCTTCTATCTCCTAATTTAGTGAGTTGACTGAAAGAATAAATATTGATCACTTCTACTCACCCTCACATCACTCATCCATGCAACCAATTAACTCATCATTCTAGCCTCTCATCTTGACACATGCCACATGCACGTTCATCATCATCTCTCAATCAATCTCACTCATCGATCTTTCAAATCACTCTTGAACGTGTTGAGTAGTATCAAGTGAAAGAAATAAGTATAAAATCATTCAAGCTATCAAATCCTCTATGAATTTTGAGAAACCAAGCCATCTTTGCATCAATTTTATGAATCAAGGCTATGTTAAAGTCAAGAGAAATCCACATCACAACTAATTTGTAACAATTCAAGTACAATGGAGGAGGGAATAGGAAAATTTGTGAAGTTAATATAGATTTAATTTTATTTACTTTACACACTCTCATTGATGTAGTTTTTGATTAGGGGTAAAAAACGGGTGCTGATGGGGCCTAGAATCCAAAAACAAAGGAAAGAAAGCTACCAAAAATATAAATCATAGACCAACAACAACACCACAACAACCTCTAAAAGATTAGTAAGACTACATAGACTGCATCTTACAAACAATCAAGGGCGTGAGACCCTTAAACAATCTGGATTTTAACTAGGACCATAAACCCTTTTAGTTACACAAAGAACCTACCTGCATCAGCAAACCAGCCACTCATGGAAGACATCACTGAGCCAAGAAAGATAATCAGCACTAAAAGAGAAAAGAACACAATGGTATGAACCACCAAAAAGACCAAACACCCCACCTCAATAGGGGCTTTGTGATCCACCTCTGAAAACTGCAGTAAATCAACTTCCCTACAGCTTAGACTCACCTGGTAACAGGAAACCAACTCCAACTCCACTTCTAAAGGAGTGAGATCCTCTCTATTGGAGAGGAGGATATGATAAAAAAACCACCATAGCTAGACATCACCAACATCCTCAACCTCCACCTCCATAGGAGAACTTCCTACCTCAATAAGAACAATTGTTGAGGGGGGACCACCTCCATAGGACCAAAGGAGAAATCCAACCCAGTGGCCAAGCATGCAACCGTAGCCTCCTTAGGAAAACACTGCACAAGGAACAAAACCAACTGGGGTCTAGGAATAAAACTTGAGAACCACTCAACTAATAGAAAAAGGCCACAACTGATCTTAAAAGAGTCCAAAATAGCAAGATCCTTCAGCCAACAAGTCAACAACAGAAAAGAACCCATAGCCAGCACCACATCCAAGAAAAACTTTAGCAGCAACCTCAAGCCTAAAACAACTAGCTCCATTATCACCTCAAACAAAATGTGAGCAGAGATCCCATCTGAAGAATGAAAGACAGAAGCACCCCTAACCAAAGACAAAAATTGGGAAAAAAAAAGAACACTCATCCCATCCAAAAGCACCCCATAAAAAATAGGGAGATGGACATAACCATCAGCTCCAAAAGAGACTTAAATGCATCCACAAAATGACAGGGCAGGGACAACCCATCCCAAACCTTTAAAAAATCCACATAGGAAATCAACAACCCCATAAAAAACACAAGCATCAAGGAGCACTTAGGGTACCAAAACACACAAGCAACCCACAAACCAACAGAGAGAATGAGAAAGAAATGAAAGATAGCAAGAAGGAAGCAGGAAGCAAAGCAGGCCAACAAGAGAAACCCCCAAGCCTCCCTATTATGCCGAATAGGGACAAAAATAGGCCCAATCGACAACCCAACTTCCTTAAAGCCACCAACGCACTCCCACATCCCCTGCAAAGAGAGCAACTAGAAAACAACAAAGAGCCACTAAAAAAACATCAGGAAGAAGCAAAGGAAGACCAAGGAAAAACAAGATATAGAACTTGGCCAACACTAAGAGCCCCCAGCCCTCCAACTACGCCGAGTCAAAGTGAAAATAAGCTCATTCCACAAACAACCCTCCTTAGAAAGGCCAACACACACCCTCAACCAAAAGAAAAATAGGAGGCGAACCTGCAGCAACCCCATAGAAATAGAAGAAAACACATGCCAACACCCAACACCAACCACCACAAAGTTTTCTGAAGCAACATTGATAAAGAAACCCGCCAAGAGTCCAGACCCAACACCAAACATAAGAATTTGACAGAGGGATGACTCCCAACAAGCATCCGGGTCATTAATGTCTCCACAGTCATCATCTGTAGCTTCTGAAAATTCAAAAATCCACCTCCTGCTCTCATTGCTGCACCCGCCCGCGTCTCCATCTATTTTAGTGGTAACTCTCATTGATGTAGTTATTGATTATTGAATTGGGTTTTACTTCAATTCTCATTTTTAAATTGGGTTTCACTTCAATTCTCATTTAATTTTTTTAAGATTTACATCTCTTGATAGATAAATATTTTTTTCATTCTAAATTTGATGCTTTAGATAGAGATGGGTTAGATGTTTTTAAATGTTATCCATGACCATAATCCTTGGGAATAGTAAGGATTAATGTAAAAAAGAAGTTAGTGAAGCATCATTTGTATAGGTGGAAATAAGTTACTTTACAAGATATTATACATAAATAAGAGCAAAGGAAATTCAAGGTAGAGAAAACTTAAGAAGCTACTAAATATTGCACCAAAGAATTAAAGGAAAACAAGACGGATAAATATAAAGTAGAAAAGGGAAAATTTGTTCCCCTTCTTGAGTCAAAAAAGAAAGCACTACACATAAGGGGAAGAATCAAAGATAAAGTTTCAAAGATAGGAAAGGGTGCAATATTAGCATCCACATCATTGTGAGAGACAATAATCATGGAGGAAGCCATCATGGAGGAATTCAATAATACATGGAATCAACAAAGAAATCACTATGGATCTACATGAAATCAAAGGATTAATTGCAATATCAATGCAATCATATAATTAATGGATATTCATCATAGAAAATGAGGACATAATTTTATGAAGAATGGTATCAAGTGGGTGTAGTAAAATATGGATCAATGACCGAATCTAAGTACGATAAAGCTAAAAACACCACAAAGTTCATCTATGGATGGTTGAATGATAGGAAATAGCAGCATATGTGTAATGACTTACAACAATCTTATTATTTGGTTTCTTTTTTATGTTTTGGGAATGAAACATGTTAAGGAGGGATGGCATACTATGTACCTAGGGATATTATATTATAACATATATAAATAGATGTCAATTTTGACATGTGGTACACATCCATTAAGTTAGGTATATTGGGTTATGAATTATATTAGGTTTACAATTAAGATGTATGTATAGGTTTGTTTGTTTTCCCCTCCATTGTGTTATTGGGAGGAGACTTATATAAAGAGGTTGAATATCATTGTAAAGGCATGTGAAGTGTATGATATATATTTGGGATCTCTTGGAGATATAGCATGGAGTGGCTTCTTCCACAAGGTGTCTTGTATGTTGTTACCTTACCTCGAGGGTCTATTCTATTTATGCATGTATTGAATATTAGGGTATCTTGGCCCATTGACATCTCCTATTTCATGTATGATTTGTCTTCTATATTGTATTACTTTCATTATTATATGTATGAGTCTTATCAAAATATCATATAGATACACAAAAAATGTAAATGAATTATGTTATGATCTTCTCTTTTTCATTAATTGAATATATTATCTACTTTTATGTCACTTTAAAATATAGATTAAAAATATAATTAATATTTTATTTGCTATTTTTTACTAATTTATTGATTTTTTATTTCATATATTGTAAACAATAATTAATTAATTGTAAGAAATAAATAATTGTTTAAATAATAATAAAAATATCTAATGAAAGTTAGATCAAGGTGATCCTTGAATCTGTTAAAAGCAAATGTATTAGAGAAACATAAATGACATGTTAGATCCTAAAGATAATTAAAATACAATTGCCATATGAGTAATTAATGTATGAGTATTATATAAAACATTTAATAGAAGTTTTTTTTTTTTATCGGTAACATTTAATAGAAGTATAATTAAATAGCAATTACATAATTTTAAGTGGATGATAAGATTTTAGATATATAAAAAAATTTAAAATTTATGATTATTAATATTTTAAATATAAATACTTGTAACAATAAATATAAATTTAATATTCATTTTTTTTACAAAATATTCAATTAAATTTTGAAAAGTGAACATTATAATTTGAAGATAAAGTTAGCATTCATAAGTTCATATTATTATAACAATTAATAAAATAAAATAAAAAGAACATAATTATTATGTAAAATGATAATGAACAACACAAAGTGCATATCAATAATTGAATAGGCTATAAAATTACCATCAATAATTTCTTGCCAAAATATTCTCATTTAATAGATCCTACAAGAATATTGATGTACTATAATCTCTAAACAAAACTAGATAAGTTTAATTTCATTGCTAGTAACATGAGAGAAATAGTTGTAATCAACATTTTTCTTTTCCATTTTTTATTTTATTTTATTAAGTGTTATAATAATATCAGCTTATGAATGCTAACCTCATAATCAAGTTATAATGTTCATTTTTGAAAATTTAATAGAATAATTGGGTATGGAAAATGGTAGTGAACAACACAAAAGGCCTATTAATAATTAAATAAACCTATAAATTTGCCATCATCAATTTCTTGTAAAACATTCTCATTTCAAGTAGATCCGCAAATATTAATATGCAATAATCTCTAAACAAAATAGATAAGTTTTACATTTCATTGCTAACAACATGTTGAGAAATAGTTGTAATCGCTTTTTCTTTCCAGCATGATCACTTGAATAAATAAAACATAGATAATCTAAATATTAAAGAAAATTCCAATGCCACTTATGTAATACTATTAAAGTATCTTCAATAATAGAAAAGTGGTTCAAGCACAACAAAAACAACTATGAAAATAAACTAGAAATCCAAGGTCAACTTTAAACTAAATAGGTATATGCATTATTGAGGACATATATCATCCTTTTGCCTAATACCTCTATAAGAATAGTTTTGATGGAAATATACGGTTTCCATAGGTATTATAACATCAACATAATCAATTGCCCTGGCATGAAGCTTTCTGATTATGATCCTTACTAGGTTTTGGGCATAGGATCACAAAATATTTTTTCATCGTGAATATGAGAGACCATTTATATTTAGATACTAAATAGTGTAAAAATATAAGTGTTTCTATCTTTGCAAAATCATAACCGACAAATTCTAGGACCTCCACCAAATGGTACAAACATATAAGGTGGAAGTTGATTTGCAAAATGAGTAGGATCAAAGTTATGTGGCTCCTTGAAGTTTTCCCATCCCAATGGGTGATACCACTTGTCCAGAATAACCGCTCATGGACACAAAGAATTATACTTTAAAATTTAAAAATTATGATCATCAGAACTTGTTAAATTGAATACCTTTTATAAAATAGTGTTGAAACTAATCACAAGCT